>CM057812.1:33943252-34058252 GCA_030067965.1 Latrodectus elegans
ATTTTATTTTGACTTATATTTTAGCTTGATATTTATTTCCTCGAGTTCGGTTTGGCATTTTTAGTGTGGCTTTGGGGTGTATTGGCTTCTTTAAGACTCCAGCTTGGATCAATTACAGAAAAGCTATACTTCAGACAATATGGTAAACACCCACTGAAGAAATTGAACATATTGGTATTTCATTCTATTTTCCTTTTATTCTTCATTTCTTTTAAATTTTAAACTAGCTATTGAACATGTATTCCATCACTTTATTTTATTTCGTATTTTCACTCTATTATATATATATATATATATATATATATATATATATATATATATATATATATATATATATATATATATATATATATATATATATATATACATATATATATATATATATATATATATATATATATATATATATATATATATATATATATATATATATATATATATATATATATATATATATATATATTATACATACGTATTTATTTTATTGATCATTATAATGCACAAAATTATTTCTACTTAAGTGAAATTCTTCAAAGAATGCCTAATAACGTTTCTTACTGTAACCTGCAACCTTTCTGTATCGTTGAAAATAAGCTCAAATAATATATTTCTCATGCTATTATGACTTTTAATGTACTCATAATTCTTTAAAATAATCTCAGCTTTTAAGGAATTCTGAAATCCGTAAACATCATGATAGCAATAATCTTATAATTTTTTGAGCAATATTGTTTTACAGAGATATGTATGCTGAGAAAAATTACTTTTTTGAAAGTGCGTATGTGTTTTTGTCACTTTGTGTGTTTTCCATATTATAGAAAATATTCCAAAAATAGTGTTCCATTTTTCATAATCACCATGTTTTATAAAGGAAAATAATGAAACAAGTATTGATAGGGATTACTAAACTTCAATGTATCCACATTGCATGGCAACGCGCAGAGTCGAGCGTTCCACCATAGAATGTAACTCATTATTTGCTTTACCAACTGTGATACTGTTGACTACTTCCACACTTTCTTACCCTAGGGATATTTCTTTTCTATTCTTGTATCTCATTAGGATTTCTGTTTTTCCATATCCGACAGCTGCAGTTATTTACAAATCCACATTAGGAAATGTGGTATTGTCTGCCCACAGGATGCGGTATAAGAAGTTATAATTTTCCACGGCTTCTGAAGGGGAATTGCACTTTGTCATATAAGTGTCATAATTTCATTGTTCCAGATGACATAATATCTACATGTGATATGTTTTTTTTATTTCAGAATGAAAGAAAGAATACGCCAAGACAGTGGTTGAGCAATTTTCATCTCACGACTCGGTCAAACAACAGAAACACGTGGATTCCTCCCATTTGTTTCACGAATGATCTTTATGATATCATGAGAAGTTAATGGTGCTTCAAAATTTTCATCTTTCACTTTATAGGATCTCTAATGAATATTTTCTTAAGTAGCGTAATATTAGCCCTAATTGTTGGCTTCCTTTTGAGCGTATTCTTCATATGTTTTACCTTCCAGTTTCTAGAAAATGATGGCTATTATTTTTTCTAACAATATCATTTCTCAAAACCCTATGTAAGATATCCCAATTATATTTTTATATGAGAAAACGTAATTTACTCCTGTGAAAGAATACATTAGTATTTTCATGAGAATGAATCATCACATTTAGAATATTAAATAATGCTTACTTTTTTTTCATTAAAGAAAACTAGTATTACAGTTCACTAATAATAATTTTATTGAATGGAATTAAAGCTCACTGCTTTTGAATACATTCTGTTGGAAAATAATAATAAAGGTAAAACAGTTGTAGCAAACTCGAGTAATAAAGTGGAATATATTATTATCCTTTTAAGTATTATAACTTGGAATAGCTGAATAAATTAATCGATGGATCTTCTATTTTGACAAATTTGAAGTTAATAGTATTTATTTTATTGAAACACAAAAGTATTTTAAAGGCAATACATGTTTTATTTTTTAATTTTGAACATCTACGTTTAAAATGGTTATTGATTTGCATACTTTTGTTGAATTGGAGCTGGAAAATAAGGATAACGTTAGAAGGAACACTGAATTAAATTTAATTGAAAATATGTTTATTCCCTTTTGCTAATTTTAAAAACTGAATCAAATGTTTTAAATATATAAATAAGGGTAAAATTTATATGTACGTACAGTATTGTTAACTCAGAAAATTGTAAATATTTTATTCAACTTGCTTTTAATAATAAGGAATTTTTAAAACAGAAACCACAATTACTTTATTTATTTAGTAATCATTTGTATAACCGTTCTATTTACAACACAAAATATCTTTAACAACAAAAATTAACTAAAACATTAAGTCACCTAATATTAATTAGAAAAGCAAATTCGTTAAGAAAAAGAATACTACAACATTTGTATAAGCACCAAAAATTTAGATGCGTCTTTAACACCTCAATGTCTACCATCCATTTAATTATCATGTCTTGTTAAATTTTGTATTTTTCAAACTACGTTGCTTTTTTGTTTTGAATAATTTATGAATTTTTTCACCAATTAAATTGCTTTTATACTTTATTAAATAACAAATGTTAATAAAATCTACTATTATTAAAATGGACCCGAGTAATGTCATATTAAATAGAAATATTAAAAAATATATTGTAACTGTGAAAGAAACATTTATAATATCTACTTTGATTGCCGAAAGGTTTGCATAAGTTAAATGTTTTCAAAAACAGTGTAAAATAATTCCCAGAATGGAACGAAGAAAATACCTAAAATTCATAATTAAGTTGCAAACTCAACTGCAAGCAAATTCATGGAATAAATATTATTGCGTCCAATAAATAATGTCACTAACACGAATTCATGTAGTTTCATTAAAATAACTTTCAAAGATTTTCTGTTAAAATGAAATATATTATGAAGTACAATTGATGAAGAATATAATGTAAAATATGAGTAATCAACATCCTAATTTTACCATCAGGGTTCAATATTTTTAAGCATTCAAATTAGTTATTACATAAATAATTAACCGCACAATTTTTCCACTTCAAAAACTTTCTCCTCTTTGGTGTTATAAATAATATAATATTTTAATTCACGTTATACACTAACAATGTGTTGTCGTTGAACAGAATTGTAACATTTAGTAGGAAAATTATATAACTGAGCAATTTGAGCAATAAAGAGCCTGCGTACGTATTTTTATACATTATTCGAGTATGTGATTTTAATACATCTTGGTAAGTTTATGCAAATATTAAAATATTTTAAAATCCCTTATAGTAATCTAAGGAACCAACTGAATTCAAAATGCATAATATTTAAGGTAGTTTTTATAATAACAAAACATAAACTATTAATCACAATGTGTTAACATTATTGTTACTATTTTAGATTTTATTACCTTAAAAATAATAATTACATGGATAAAATTTTAGATGAAATGTGTCAGTCTTTTAATATGCATAGATTTTTAAAAAATAAAAAAAACAGTTTGATAATAAGCAAAATTTATCAGTATATGTAATGCAATATTGCTCATAGTGAAATTCTCATTTTGCAAAAATTGTAAATATTGGAAATAGTTACTTTAAAGGTAAGAGAAATATTAGATCAGTTGAAAGAAATTTTTAACATATCAATAATTTAAATGATTTTAAAATTATTCTTAGACTTCTAATTAATATTAATCTTTAATGATAATTCAGATGCAGTTCATTTATAGTGTCTAGAAATTAAATTAATAATAGACTAATATTATGCTTAAGACAAAAGTAAAGTATTTTAAAATGTTCAAAAATGAAAAATAAGGTAAAATATTATATATATATATATATATATATATATATATATATATATATATATATACATAGATATATATAACATACCATGTGAAATTGATATACTTACTTTGTATCTTTGAAATGATAAAATTCATTATTAAATTATAAAAAAATAAAACATAATTTACTATATTAATTTATTTTTCAGATATTTGAACATCAACTTTTGATTAAGAAATAGTTTTCAATTTGTCATTCAGTATGTGAAATTCGAAACGATGCTCATTGCTCTTAATCGATGTTCCAAATTAATGTTTTCTATGCTCTTAATGGATCATAATTAATTACACTTCTTACCTGCGCTTGCTATTTTTATTTATCTTTCTATAACATACCAATAAAATATCACTGTGAAACTCGCTCATTTATTAGATTGTCTAGTAAGATTTATAATACCTAGTGGTAACAAACATTATTAAGAAGATAAAAATTATCCTTATCAAAATATATTTAAACAGTAGTTTTTCTAATTGTTTTTTAGTGAGCAATACTTTTATTTTTAGAAAAACAATATAAAATGCAATATAAACTGTACATTAGTATCTGATATTTTATCTTAATACATTAATTAAATAATAGATTATTCCTTGCAACAAATAACTCCTATTTATTTGCATATTTAATAATTTATCTTTCATTAATTTTAAAATTTCTTATAGGATTTTTTTAGATTTTTGAGTTTTTTTCTTAATTGCTTCCCCCTTTTTTAACTATGTTGCAGATTAACATCAAAAATGAATGCAGCAAAATTAATTTCAGAACTGATTAAGATTGCTTTTGTGTTGAGAAAATTAAAATGCTTAGAGCACTACTTCAAATTTTAACAAGTAGAAATGAAATATATTAGATTATAATAAAGAAACGTGATATTTTTGGACTTGCTTACAGAAACATGAGAATAATTTCATTTTGATACTTTTGTGCATACCGTGATGACATTCAAACTAAAACAGGAAGCATTTATAACGAGACAATGTGACAAATATATTGCTAAAAAATGCTATGTTATAGTATAATTTAATTAGAACACACAATCTACATAAATAAGTGTATTATTTTATGCAGTTTAATTTAATTATACTTTAAGACAAAATTCATTAAGAATACTTTCTGGGAAAACATGACAAATCTCACAAAGAAATATGTATCAAAATTTGTATCATCTGTATATATATATATATATATATATATATATATATATATATATATATATATATATATATATATATATATATATATATATATATATATATATATATATATATATATATATATATATATATATATATATATATATATATATATATATATATATATATATATATACATATATATATATTGAGAATTCTTCTAATGAATTGTCTGTTCATTAACATCACATTATTTACACACTCCAAAACTATTTTTTAAAAATTTTTGGTATAAATAAACAAATGAATATAAATTTAAAGTACATTTTACACTACAAAAGAGATAATATTGGATTCATATTAGAGATAATTTTTTAAATAAAAAAATGTAATAAATTTTAAATTTAAAATATTTTTTAAATTTAAAAAATTACATCACGGTACATGCTTTAAAATTAAAGGCAGATATTATGTTTCTTATATATTATGAAGCTAGTGCCGAGAAATTTTAACTGTATTTAACTATAAAATTTAGAAATCAGTTTAAACTTTTATAAACCGTGGGAGAAACTCTAATAAATAAATATATTCTAATGTAAATTATAATAATTTTAAAAATAATATGTTCCTTAATTTTTCTCATTGTATTAGTTTTTATTGTATTAAAAGGATAAGGAGAAAATTTGTTTGCAAACAAAAAATATTTATTTAGGTCACTGCTTTGAAATATATTATGTCCTTGCATAAATATAGAAAAAAGGTGAATTTTAAGTTTTTTTAAAGAAATATTGTAAAAAAAAATATTAATTTTTGCGCTATCATATGTCGATTGAGGGAACCCTAACTATAAATTAGTTCAATTCACAATGAATTAAAGTGTAATATTGAGGTGGAAACATTAAGACTTCTATTAGAAAAATATTTAAAAATTTAAGTAAAATATATCATCTTTTATATATTTTTCATTGGCATTTTGAGAGATTCACTAGAAGCTGAAAAAGTCGGATACGTTTCTTTTAATACGTTTGATTAGTAACCTCATTTGAATGAATAATTATTATAAAAATGTATACACTTTGTACTAAACCTCCAGTAAAAACTTTTTTTCGATCTTAAACTTTTAGGAGGGCAATTGTGAGACATACTCTGTCTATTATCTTCATGTACAATCGACGAATCATACAAAGACATTGATTTTCATAACCTAAAATATTGAAAATCAAGGAATTTAAAACATCATTAAAATTTAGACGATTTCTTTAAATATTTAAATGATGTATTTTCAAGCAAATTATAAGCACGTATATTTATAAGTCGTTAAATGTATAAATTTATGTAAAATTTTTGTGCTAAATTATGACTATAAGTTCCACAATTTGGAGGAGAATCAATTCTCTTTAGGTTATACTTCAGAGGAAAAAGTTACTGGTTAATGTAATACAGACAGAGTAGAACATAATCTATTTCCCAAACTACAGCTTATTAACTGCTAAATTTAGGAAAACCATGTTGTTCAATTATTTATGATAAATGTGTATTCATGTTAAACACAAGGAATGCATTTTCCAAAAATATTTTGATAATGTTTATCAAAAATAGCAAAATATTAATAAATTATGTTAAAAGAACATGGTTAGCAGAAATATGTGGATATTGCTTACAGTTTTATACTAAGTCTGTTGGTATGTGAAGGCGTATAAAAAACTCTATATCATAAATAGAAACAATTTTTATATTTCCTCCTATGTTATCGTTTTGACTGCTTTTTAAAATTTTCAGTTTCTTATTCAACATTTTGCTAATGAGTATACTAAACTCTGTCATGTATGTTAACAGTTTAGATTAGTTTAACAGAATCAAAATGGCACGTCAAGAACTTATTTCCAGCCTGTGAAATTCGGAAACTACACCAAAAAATTTAACTTTTTTAAGTGCACTTACGTATTTTCACGAATTTAGATTTGTAGTAAAGTTTCTTTTTTAAGATAAAGTAAAAAGAATGCATTAATTTATCATTTATAAATTAAACTATAATTTTTGTATAATATATAAATATTATAAAAATAATGTGTGAACTTGAATGAAATATTCAATAAATTATTCATTTATTTATCATGCAAATAAAAAATGCAATATTTGATTTCACAATCTTTGAAATCGCTTGTCATATTGTGTAAGACACCTCAAATGTTAAATTGCTCTTTTTTAACTTTGTAAAATTCGTTCTTATCATTATACGAGCTAAACCCATTATTTCTTTTAAGACCCACGCTAAAATTCTTTTTTTTTTCCTACTTTCCTCTCTATTTAGCATTTATTATCTAGATTTCTCATATACAATCGATACGTCTTAATTAGCTACAACTGTATATTTTGGAACTACAACTACATAGTAGATATTATTCGGGTATATCCTTAGGTACCGGCTCCAATTATTTTTTATTTATACTTTTTGATGCTAAATAAGGTAGATACATTTGGAAAGTATAAAACACAAATAAATTAATGAATTTAAATATATATTCCTGGATACACATATGTATCAAACTTTTTTCCAAACATTGCCATTTTTACAGTTTAATTTTTCAGGAACGCTTTTGATTCGAAATGTTTAACCGGAATATAATTGATTAAGTCGGAAACGATACTTAAAATATATTAATAAAGTATATTTCATGAATTCCATATGTTTGTGACAAAAATGCATTTCAAAGTTATTGGAAAATGTTTATAGGCAAATATAAAATTCTATAAAAAGTTTGCACCTAAAATTCTCATTTTTGTAGGTTTGTAAGCAAGCAAGTTTAATCCACTCGTCCATCGCCAACATGGGGCATGGTGGACGTCGCAACATAAGAGGAAGTGTTGTCACTTGACAAATAATAATGAACTAACACATAAAATTGCTCAAACATACGATTTATATTGCCATTATAACTGGGAATTAGGAATGGAAATCGAATCCACTGTGAATTGAGATCAAGATTCTCAGTTCATACGATGAGATACATCAGCGAAATACACTTCCATATCTATTAAACTTTACTTTAGGCATGATGTACTCTGGCAAAAGATGATATCCAGGAATATGCCAAACTCAGATTCTGGCATTTACTGGTAGAGTTTAAACGTGGATTATTCATGCCAGAGAACCCGTTTACATTAATCTAATATTCAATTCATTCGACTGATTTGCATGGCATTATCTCAACCAAATACCGCTGTTTGATATGGTAATCAAAAACATATTAGCGGAGATACAACTATGGGAAACCAAATTTACTTCCTTGTGGATGGTACACATTGAAAGAAACAATTTCATATATATATATATATATATATATATATATATATATATATATATATATATATATATATATATATATATATATATATATATATATATATATATATATATATATATATATATATATATATATATATATATATATATATATATATATATATATATATATATATATATATATATATATATATATATATATATATATATATATATATATATATATATATATATATATATATATATATATATATATATATATATATATATATATATATATATATATATATATATATATATATATATATATATATATATATATATATATATATATATATATATATATATATATACACATAAGCCTACGCATACATGTACATACATTTATAGGCACATTTAGATGTAACTTTTAAAATTATCACTAATGAAATACTTTAATATGGTTACTTGAGAAACAATTATATTAATTAAAATTTGAGCTCGTATTTTATTTATTTCCTTGATATTTTATACGATAAAAATTCAAGTCAGTTATTGAATGGTTCATCGAGACTACTTTTGCATTTAATATTATTTTTAGAACCTGATTTTATTTAAAGTTTGGTTTCTTCCATATTGATTGCAGTTTATACAAACAATATTATATATACTTCTCTTATGCTGATATGAAATTTCATTATAAAATTTATAAAAAGTATAAAATTGATAAAAAATAATGTGATAATATATTCTGACTCTTATTAAGGGAATTAAATTTTTCGTAAAGAAAATAAAGAAAAAATTGCCTTGTGAACGTTATAATACCTTACATATTTTATGAGAAAGGGAGCTTTGTTGAAAAAGCAAAATTTTAATACATCGCAATATACATACAAGCCAAAATATGTGTTTTACAGATATTTACAAATCACATTAAAAGATAAGAATTTTAAAGCTCACAATATTTAATCTTCAAGAGAAAATATGGTAATCACTTTTGATTTTGTACCATGCATAATGAGACGTTTTTCTATTCTTTTCTGTGATGTTATGTGTATAAAAAATATAAAAATATAAATTAATCTGCACACAAATTTAAATATATTTTTTAGAAATATATATTTAATAAAGTAATCAAATCAAAATTTTTTAAATAGCTTGGTTTTGCTAATTATTTAGAAATATAAAACTGATAATTTGTGTTTGAACTTGATACAAATACTAAAATAAACTTCATTTCCAAATGTGAATCTTTTTACATAGGTAATCAAATAATAAATATTTATTAGCAATTTAAAGATTACATGTAGCTACATATTTGTAAATTATATTAAATTATGAAAAGTTGTTAAAAACATTGAGTTTTAAGCAATTTTCTGAAACAATTTGCAATTTTAAATGAAATCAAGAAAAATGCATTAATAATTGAAAATCATAATATTTTTGCTTTAAATTATTTTAGGATATTCTTTGGAAACCAAGTAGCAAAATAAATAATAAAAATTAAAAGTGATATTTAAGTTTATGAAATTTTATTGTTTCAAAGTATTAAAATATTAAGCAAGTTTAAGCAATATCGTAAAGATATTGCTCAATGTTATGATTCTCAAGAAAAAATTTTCACATTATTACATAACTTCTTCAAAAATACTAGCAGTGAAGAAAAATATCAGCTCAATATTTTGCAGGATCTCTGTCGAATAAAAATTAATATTACGTACAAATGGAGTGCTTAAATATTTATGTAAAATATGTCAATTTAAATTAATATTTCTTAGTGTTTATTTTAATATTAAATAATGATATTAAATTATATTATATTGTATAAGTTACATATTTCTATTATTTACTTGTAGAATAATGTGTTTCATTTAAATAAGTCCCTAAGAACTATTCGTGTTCATATTGGTAGAACGATTAATTTTCAAATATCAAAAGCAAATAACTATTATTGATACAACAATGCCTTTTTGCTTAAAATTATGACGTTAAATAGCAAACTATTTGTTTAAGTATGTTGCTATTTCAAGGTGAAAGTTTTAATTTACTTTATTGTAAATAGCTAGAATTTTTCCGAATAATTTATCTTGCATTTTTATATTCCTTACCATATTTTATATTATGATATACAATGTTAGTGACAGAGGTATTCCTAAATGTATACCTTGATATGATTAATACTATTAAAGAAAATAAGGATTTGAAATGAAAAAATATTTGTATGAATAAAATTACTCTTATTAAAAATAAACATGCAAAAACTGAATATAAATAAAATTGGTTATATAAATTTCAAAGTTAAATTCGCTAATGAATTCCTAAAAATGATGCATTACTGATAATAAAAAGATACTTTAATTACCTTCGACGTCATTTATAACAGAATAATTTATTCCTGATACTAAAATAAAAATATATTAAACAATTTTTGAATTCTTTTAAATAATTCAATAACTAATTAAATTTACCAAATAATATATATGTAAATCATCTATTCTTATATTTTAGCTGTTTTATTAAAATTGTTTTAAATCATTTAATTAAACATTATGTTAATAATAGTGTGTATCTGTAAGTAACGAATTCATATTTATGATTAATTTATTATTCTAATATATCAAATAAAATAAAACAATATAAAGATATTTTTGAACAAAGATAGCTAATAATGCTAAAGTACAAAGAAAGTTTATTCAAAATTTACCTTCTCATAAGTAACTTAAAGCATATTTTTAAACAGTTAGAATATTATCTTTCGGTAAACATTTATCTGAATATAAAATACAAAAGCGGTTTTCTGAAGCTCAAGAGATCAACATAATCTTCTTTCAAATAAAGAAAATACTTCTGGGTATACCTTGAGGATTTCAGATGCTCTAAGGCTCAATGAAATATATTTCACAAATATGGTAAAGATTTTTTTAGAAGTGAATCATGAAAAACACTTTTATCTAATATGTTTTGAAAATATTCGAAAGCAAGCACAGTATCTGAATAATGCTTATTTTATTATTTTAAATCTCGATGCATGTCTTACATTTTTAATTTTTGCTTAATAGGAAATACTTTTTAGACTTTTTCTCTTTGATTCATACAGAAGATTTTAATTATTATTTCTTTACTCTTATAAATATTCTCGTTTATTTATATTTAATAAAAAATAATGGTTTTCACATGTATGCTTCAAAATTGAAATAATTTTTTTTTCTGAAATGCACTTAATTCTCCATCATCATTATTACATATTTACAGAAAGGCGATATCTGCCATTGCAAATCTAGTTAGATTGCTATTTAGGTTATCTTCAAACTGCTATGTCTGTCATTGCAAAATTCCTGTTTTCAAAAAAAAAAAAAAAAAAAAAAAAAACTGAAGATTCGCAACGGGAACAATTTTTACTACTAAAGATGCACAATTGGCAATAAACATTGATTATTAGGAAGCCCTGTCGTCCATAATATCTGAGTAATTGAAGAAGCTGATCTCTCTAAATTTAATACGATACATTATAGCAAAAATAACTACTTTTCTGATATAATTAATGCATTTATTAAAGTATATAAATCACATTATATAATTCTCAAGCAAGTATAAAAATCTCTTTACAGTTAAAATATTATTTATATGGCAGAAAAATATTTGTTTTTAAATATATCCTAAGAATGACTTTGTGAACATTGGTTACTGTATAAATTAATATCAAAGAAAAACACAGTTTATTGGTAAAGGGAAGCAATTTGATAACATTTTGATAAAACCTATGATTTTCAAATTACATTTTGCCAAAATATTAAGTTAAATTTAGTGTCTCATTTTCTTCTGAAATATTTATCCTCATAATTAATTTAACTTAGCATTTTTAACAAAAGTAAAATGCCATTTGAATTAAATAGAACACTAGTTATAAATTAATAATTTAAAGGATACATTGGTCTGTAATTTATATATTTTGAAATTCTTATTTCTTATAAAAAATTTTTAGATATTAATAAGTAAACTGTTTTTTACTTTCATAAAATAACTCAAAAGAACGGCAAGAAAAATACTACAATTCACAAAGCAAATGCAGGATAAAAGGATATGATTCCTTATTATTTACGGAAATAATCCTGTTCCACATAAAGGAACACTTTTTTTCCACTTCACAAAGACTTAAAAAAAGGTATTATTATTCATTCTTTTTCAGCTTATTTCAAATAATGTACTCAGATTTTCTCACCAGGCAGTAATTTTTGTGACACATTCTTAAAAGTTCTCAAAAAGTGATATTTGGCAAACACACAATGATAAATATTCATTTAATTATTGTTTAGATAAAAAGTTGTCTTTTTTTAAATTTTCTGCTAAATTTTACTTTAGGATTGTTCCCCTTTATGGTCCGGTAATAGTCGGTTAGCATACTCGGATGTCTCTTGTCTTGGTACCACTTTTCTATGGTAGCAATTAGTAGAGGGAAACTCTCACCATCCTCTTCAGAGACAACCCAGTAATTTTCATAGAAACATTTAAATGAGAGTTCAAAGTAGAGATTTTTAAGGAAATGATATAGCCCATTGCTTTATACGAATGCCATGAGATCACAAACTATTTCTCATATTTAATTCTTTATTAATGCTCACGAAATGCAATCAACTATTTTTAAATGTTTTCAATTATCCCTTTTCCGCTGAATTCAACAGTTCCATAAATTGTTCATTATGTGATATCATTGATCTTATTTGAGATCCTTTATATACCCTTGTAGTCATTTTCTCATTATTTATTTCAGGAAATTTAGATTTCATGCACCTAAAGGCAGCAGAACTTTTCTCTACAACTGCAAATAATTTTTTATCATCCCAAGTTTTACACTAAAGGAAGTCATATTTAAGAGAATCCTCAATAAAGAAGTGTTTGATACATGTATATGTCCTAGAACAAGAATTTCATGTTAAAGTCACTGTTTTCTTATACAATGAGATATCCTATCTCTTCTGTCCCATTCACACCAAAAACATGAAATTTTTGTATATCCATGTTGCAAACCTAACAAATATGCCATTACTTTTATGTCACTGCATATATTCCAGTTATATTTAGTGCTCTGAATTTTTCTTATCAATAGCTTCATTATTTAATATGACTAGCATACGCGAGAATTATTGATGGCACTTAATTTTCATTATGCAGTTATACAGCCTTCAAACTAACTTGCGAGCTTTTGATGAGTCCATGAACAATCTCCACACATGTGTCTGTCATTGATATACAAGACACCCCATTACTGAAATAACATTACAAAAATCAATATGCGTTCATTTAGAGAAGAAATATTTAAAATTAATAAATCAATTACTATAATTGCCAATCTGTAAGTCTTGTTTATGTAAATCCCAGACTTGAATCTTTAAATCAAAAGATCCAGCGACTGCTTAGACAAATTGGTTAATCTGTGGTTTGGGTACCCCTTTCTCGTCAAATGGGCGATAGACACGGAAAGCGTGGTAACCCTGACTATTTCATTCTAAATGCACTCTTTGTGGCAATCTTGTTTTTTTTTATTTATTTATTTATTTTGCTGTACAATTATGTGTGTATTTTTTGTTAAACAATTCGTAAAAGAAACATTGTTTTTATTTTCGTTGCCATACCAACGATGAAATTCATTAATAACCCGGATTTCGGTTTCGTCGCCATAGAAACGCCGTTTTTGCATAGTGCCTCTAGGAGCATTCAACTCCGCGAGACAACCCGCAAAAACGCGCCAGTTGATGACTTTTTGAAAAACGCACCAAGCAGGGGACCCAAAGCGCATTTTCACCGACAAATTTAAATTTCTTTTAGGGTCATAATGATATTGTTGAGATAAAAAGTTATAATCTCTAAAAAGTTATAAATACTTGCTTCACTGACACCTATCTCTTTTCCTTCGTCTGCAATGTGAGCTTGGTGGGAATGATCACTTGCAATGATAAAATCTCTATATTTTGGTACAGTAGGATAATCTTGACTATTAAACACGGGTCCCATTGCGAAATTTCTAAATTAGGATGGATAATTTACAATGTACCTCATTTTGTGAACGTTGTTTCTCTCATGCCGTATTAGTCAGTTGAATGTTCCTTCTGTTCCCTTTAAATCATAGAGACTAAAATTGATATTTGCGGAGTATTATTTTTCTACTCCGCCTACAACCAAACAATTGATACACATCATATATCTGGAGTCTCAGTTCTTAATAGAATCATTTTCTTTACAATTGACGTACATTTCTCAACTGTTTTTTATGAGTAGTATGAAATTCCGTCTTTGAGAATTAAAAGTCAGTTCTCCAAAACTATAGCAGGAGTTGTTTGGTTTCTTGATATACAATTTATAAATCTTAAAACAAAGATGATATGAAGCCACATCAAAAATATCAACTGCTACAACCAGTCTTTCTGCTATTTCAATTTATATTTAATTTGCAAAAAATCAAAGATTAAAGAAAAATACGTATAACATTTCCAAAAATATTATGTTTGATGATGCGAATTTCTATTACATATTTGGATTCAGTACTTAAAATAACCATTTAATTTTCTTTATGAAATATCTTATGTTGACCAGTGTAATATGATTTTAAGTAACTAACTGTACAACTATGCTATGCTAACTGTAATAACTATGCTAACTCTGTAAAATTAATATTTCGTGCAAACTACCTAGTTAAGTAATCATTTATATAACTGTACTGTAAATATAGGTCATACAAAAATAATGTAAATCAGAACGCCAATTGTCAAACGAACACCATCACATAGCTACATTTTGAGATTAAATACTCATACTCAATAAAGTATAAAATATGTTTGATAGATTAATATTTCTAAACATTAATTCTATATATATTTAAAGCTGCAAAGCAAGCAAAAGTATCCTGGGCTTTCTAATATTTGCAAAATTTTCGTTTTCAAAGGTGCTTTACTTATTTCTTTTTCTCATAATTTTTTCCTTAATTTATTCTTCAAAATATTTATAGAATTTAATAATTCACTGTACAAAATACTATCATCACAATATTTAATGACATAAATACATAGTTTTATATAATAGGTTCCGAAATATTTTACAGTTTTAAAATAGACAAAGTGCTTAACCCTATTTTTGAAAACTTTAATACATGTATAAATTTCAAATTTTATAGGAGCTACATTTAAAAATATGTTTTGTACTTGAAATTTCATTAAAAAAGCTCTATAATTATGTAGTAATATAATTAAGAAATTATATCATAATTTGTTTGTTTACAAAAAGCTATATAATTATTCATCATTCATAAGTAATTTAGATTCTCATTTATTTTTACAATATAAGAGTGAGTCATTTTTTATTGAACTCCAACAAGACACATTTCTTTTTTGTAAGATATTTGTTTAGTAATTAGAAAAAATATCTAGAAATAAAATTTTGTTAGAAAACGTAACCATTTTAGTGTGATTGCATTTTCAAAATCAAAACAAACATAAGCAAAATAGAATATTTTATGTGTTTTAAATTCCTTTAAAATTCATAAATGTGATCCAGTATTGGTTAACATATCTTAAATGAAGCATAATATTAATAATATGTGTGTTTGAAGATATATATATGAAATCGGTTTCTGAGTCTTATAAGCAAACTTTGTACATCACAGAGGTATGCCGAGGACAATCATTTACATATATATGTATATAGACATACTATATATATATAGCAAGTTATACCGATCATGGTGGCAATATCCTTCAAGGGAAATAATACCTCTGGTAATAACATGTCAAGAATTAGGGGGCCTTGTTGCTCCTATTTCGAAATTACGAAGACAAACTTTCTGCTTAAAGGTATATGGAAGTATGCTGGAACAAAAACAACCTAACTCTACGGATATATATCCATTTCACATTCATTATTACATTTTTAGTAAATTATTTTATAGCCACAATATACTTAACAATATTAAATATGAATAACAGTTTAATGGTTATCATATCTCAAATGAATTAAGTCTAATCAACAACAATATAAAAAACGAAATGCAGAATGTTAATTGCTCTAAAATTTAGTATTTGAGAAGAAAAAGGGATAATAATTATAATGTTTATAATAAAAATATAATATATGTCATTTTTAATATATATCTTATTTCTTTGTTCGCAGAGTATTTAAATACACTGCTTTTTAAGTCTTCTTTTATGTATGATTAAGTGATGAGTTTTCATCGACGTAGATAAATAAGAAATATCCCTAATCTTTGTGTTTAATATCTACGTAAAATCTGAAGCTTTACAAACGTTGGATATAAAATTAGATTTTGATAAATCTTTTGGTAAACCATATGTACAAGATAATCCAGTAATTCAACAAATTGATGAAATTAATAATCGCAAATCAATTAACTGTTAAATGTAAAAAAAAAATCAATTAAAGAAATAATCGAAATGTACGCGTAATGTAACCACTAAGATATGAAAAGAAATAAAAATCGCAATACCAAACATGCTTTTTCTGTTAAAAATATAACAGTCCGACAAAACTTACAAAGTACTGAAAAGTTACGCAATGAGAATGTCAACATGAATACAGATTTTCTAAAAGTAATATTATCAATCTTAACGACATAGTTTTCAGTTCTAAAATTAGTTGAAAGTTTGAATATTATTTAAGGTGATACATAAAGCTAACTCACCTAAATTATTTTAGCATAAGTTATTTATAGTATTTTCAGTTGCAAATGAGGCTTTTGAATAATAGTCTGAATATATATATATATTTTTTTAAAAAAATCCTTTTTTTCTTTCTGTATAAAAGTTCTGTTACTCATAAACTAAACCTTGCATTTTTTCATTCAAATAAGTACACATTGTTCTTATTTGC
Organism: Latrodectus elegans; assembly: GCA_030067965.1. Classification (NCBI taxonomy): domain Eukaryota; kingdom Metazoa; phylum Arthropoda; class Arachnida; order Araneae; family Theridiidae; genus Latrodectus; species Latrodectus elegans. Next base: position 33,960,390 of record CM057812.1, read on the forward strand.
AGATTAAAACACAGACAGCTATAGTTATATGATTCTTCATACCAATTATCAATATTTACGAGAGTAAGATATCATACCAGCATTGATCTTAAAGAACGTAACAAAATGTTTTGTTTTATATCTATCATAGATATTAGTTAGTATGAAACGGAGTCCCGTAAGTTGCATTAAGAAGCTAATTTATATTTAATAAATCTAATTATTAAATATAAATTAACTTTTAATTTTTTTAAAGTTTGAAGTAAATATATTAAATTAATAAAGATTAGAATGAATGGTATGCAAATTAATGCTTAAATCTTAACTCAAGAGCCCACATTTTAATTAAAATTCCAAAAAAACTATATATGTAGTCCACACTAAATGGAAAATAATGAGGTATTGATGTATTAAATGATACATTCCTTCAAAATTTATTATAAATAATTCTACGTTTAACACCAGGATATTTATATGAGTTATCATAATATATCTATTGTGATTTTAGGCATAAAATTGCATATAAATTAAGTATGTAAGCCATTATTTCTATTATATTATATTATACATACATATATATATATATATATATATATATATATATATATATATATATATATATATATATATATATATATATATATATATATATATATATATATATATATATATATCAGAGACGCGAGAAATCAAATCAAGTCCTAAAATAAATAATATATTTAAAAGAACCACAACATACGTAAGTAAAGATTTACTTGTTATTTTCTTTTAATTTTTTAATAAATATGAAAATGCTCAGAAAAATTTTCTGATGAAAGTAATTGCTCAAATTTCATTTCTTTTGAAAAAACAACAGTTATAGTTAATATTTTTAAAATATTGCTAAACCAGAATTATTTTCTTATAAATATTTGCGTGTTATATGAAAATTTATTCTCACAAATTCCAATAAAACATATCTTAGGATAGAACATAGTAATTTTTCTCATTTGTTTACATGAAAATAATGTTTCCCTTAGAGAAAAAAATGCAGTTAAGAGGAACAAAAATATGGTACATACATTTCAAAGTCCTTGAAACAGCAAAAATTTCATTCCATAAATAATAATCTTCTTTAAGCGAGTAACATTTGGAGTTATTTATAACGTGTGTGTGGAAATAAATGATATAAAAAAAGACTCCTGAAAAAAAGAATGTTATCAATGTGATTTTGATTATCAGCGTTTGTTTATTGATACACATACACACACATCCACACACGCAAACACACGCACACACACACATACACATATATATATAACTCTAATTTTGTTGAAAAATTTGTACGTCAGAATAAAATGACACTAAGGAACATTGAAGGATATTGCATAATTTCAGTTATATTCAATGATAAGCAGCAGGTTTGTTCTTGTTTGAAATTGCCAAATTACAGAAATAAAAATGCATATTTTCCAAAAATATCTGTGTGCTGTTAATTAATGCATTTTTTGGAAAAATCATTTTATTCATGATAAAATCCAAATAAGGAAGATGAAAATTTCTTGTGGACTGATTAATCTTAATGATATTTTTTTTCCCATGTCAGAATGATTTTTGGGCTAAATCCATTCAACCCAACATGGGAAGAAGGTTATGAAAATTTATAAAATGGGGTACTAGCAGGTGTTCTATATTTGTCCCGTAACTCAAAGGGGAACATATATACCGAACCAGGATTCGAACCCGGGTTATACTGCTTTGAAGTTATTGAAACTAATTCCTCCGTTATGGGTCGCCTACTTAATGTTATTCAAATAGAAGATTTTAATCTAATCTATTATTAGCTGCAGTATGAAAGTAAAACATTTCATTATAAAAATATCAGAACCACATGACTATTCTAAATTTCATTTTATTCGTTCATAGGTATACATAAACTTTAAATAAACTACTTTTTACTAAATGAACACACACGCATATAATTGATATGTTAAAGTTTGTGAAGAAACAAATGAAAAATACCGTTTTATTAAATAAATAATAGTAAAATAAAGTGTGCTAATATTAGTGTAGCATTTATTTATTATCCAATCAGAATGTCGTTCATAACTATGGAATCATGTTTATAAGCATTTTTATTTATAAACATTAGACAAATTTTATTTTGAAAGCATAAATTGTAAATATATATATATATATATATTTGAAATTATTTGTATATATATATATATATATATACATACATATATAAATATATATATATATATATATATATATATATATATATATATATATATATATATATATATATATATATATATATATATATATAATGTTATATTTTAAATTATTACTCTAATTGAAGAACTATCTTATATTTATATAATTGAAAATTAATTATCATATATATGGATACATTTTAATGAACAGAAGTGATTCTTTCTTTATCAATGGTATGTTATGATTCAAATTTTAAAAAAAAAATCTAATTTTTAAATAATACAAACATATACGTGTATGTAAAAAAACATACGTGTTTATATTACAAACATTCATATAAAAAAGTCCATATAAATTTCATATAAGTCCAGCTGATTGAAAATAGTTTTCCTAAACATGTCATTGCTTACTTCAAAAGACTCATTTTGGAAGATGGTGGATAGAGAATGGAGAGCCATTTTTCAGGACACCACCTGTACTCTCATTGACCCTCTGCCTAGACGTGTTGCACAGTGTATCGCCATATACTGTGGTTCTACAACTTATTGACCCTACCCTGCTCTAGTTGTGTATTTTGCATATAATTTCAAAATTCAAAGCACTTATTCTTTCTGGCAACTTCTTCTTTTTGTTGAATTATTTTTGATAAATACCCAAAATAATTCAAAATATGTCGGTCAGTGTACATGTATGTCTCATGTACTAAAAATTATACAAAATTGTAGCTAGATTGATCTACGAATCAAACTATTCTTAGGAGATATTGAATGTATTCCATTCTAACATTTTTAAATTGTATTATTACAATGTGTTCTGTCATTTTCTTCATAGTCTAAGATTTTTCTAGGCAATACTATTAGCAAATAATCAATAAAGGGTTATCTACGACAGTAAAATTTTTCGTTCTTACAAATCTAATTATTATATTTCCTCATAATTTCGTACTTTCTTGATATGTATGGCAAAATTAAAATTTGGCATTCAAGTCATATATGAATATCTTTTCTTCACACTTCAATTAAAGTTCTGAATGCCTGCTAGTAGAAAATTACATTGTGGAATTTACACATGCTGTTAATTATTCCTAGAAGATGTTTACGTATTCCAAAAGAATAAATTATTTGATTGCCAGAATGTAATTGGTTTATTTTAACATCGTGATAGCTATATAAACACAATCTGACTTTGATCTCGTTTCTCTGCTTACTTTGTTACATTCATGCAGACGTATTTTCTTTAGAAACGTTAATCTAAAAGGAGACAATTTTAAAAGCAATCAATGCAAGCATACAATTAACAAGCTTCGTGTACGTCCTTTTACACCCGAAACATTCTAATATAAAGACGATATATCTTAATCTAATTACACCCTAACAACGTCTTTAAATGAGTAATTTACACAAATTACTCAATATTTTTTCTTCTTACCTGGATTTCATTATGCTCTTGTCGTAAACATTAAAACGAAATTAGCCTCTTAAAAAGTAACTTTGTTACTTCTAAATTTTCTTTTAGAGTTACGATGTGATGATTATTGATGGCTTAAGTTACATTTAAAAATATAATCACCTTAATATATCCTCAATAAAATAGTCATGAACAATGGCTAACACCATCTGTCTACTTTTTATTCACACTGAAATACAAAAAGAAACAATTATAAAAAAATGCATTTGTGAGAAAAAATGTTGACAAAATATACAAATTCTGAAATACGAAAATAGAAATCGAATGAAAAATACGATAATGAAATAGATAGTGAGACATTGATGTAGTTGTTACATTTGACAAGAAAAGATATAAATATAATCATTTTTGTAAATATGTGACATGACGAATGAAAAATACGATAATGAAATAGATAGTGAGACATTGATGTAGTTGTTACATTTGACAAGAAAAGATATAAATATAATCATTTTTGTAAATATGTGACATGTTGCATCCGTATTAGGATAACTAGCTTATTTTTTTGAGTAACTAGGAGTAAATAACTGAAATTTTGAATTTATTATTGGAAAGAGATCATATAATCATTTAAAAATTTGCAATAACTAATTTAAATTTGCAATTTAAAAAAATTCACTACGTCTATACCAGCTTTATTAAATTTTGACTGTAAGCATATTTTTCGACCTTTTTTTTCCGATATTTATGATGGATAACATCTGTGATTATAACCGATATTGACCGTCATGTCTACCTTTTTTCAAGTTAAATTAGGACTATAACCCATATAAAAGGTCTTGTATTAAACAGCTTGTAGGGAAGCATTCTTCAAATGTATGTTCAAAGGTTGGATTCCCTCCATTACTGAACAAGAGGAGTAGAGTATTTTGATTCTACCTTTTAAAACACGTCTGTCGAAAGGTGATTCGTTGGAATTCCGCAGGTTTTCTAAATTAGGACACTTAAATATTCACTATCAATGAAAACCATATTGTTTTGCAATTTACACGGTGGCCATTAAAAATATTGGCTATACGAAACTTCACTACTTGGCGTCATTATAAAAATGATTGATTTATCTTTCACAATTGTTCAAACAAATATATGAATTTTAATATATATATATATATATATATATATATATATATATATATATATATATATATATATATATATATATATATATATATATAGAAAGTACCCAGAAATAATTTGATTCAGACTTTTTCAAAATATAAATCACATTTTCTTAAAGCAAAATCCAAAACCTTTCTTACATATTCATCTTTTAGAAAACATTTTCTAATTATACTCCTTTGAAACAAAACTATTTTATCTACAAACATAAATTTAATTGTAATTTAAATAAGAATTCGAATTTTATGGATCAGCAAATTAATTATCATGTTAAAAATTATGTTGATTCTGTCAATGATTTGTGGTGATGTTTTGTATAATTTTTCATACTTCTCAAAATTTGTTCAGTTGACATTTTGAGTCATTTATTCATTTTTTTGAGATTAAATTCCATATAGCATATGAAATAGTAAACTGTAATATTTCACACTTTATATTGAGTAGGAATAAAAAACAAAAAATGGAAAAAGCACAAGTACATCGGTTCAATGAAAAGAATTGAAATACCATTGCTACTATGATATTTATTTAAATTTAAGGTGATTAATACAACTCAGTAATTTTATACAAATTGCAGCATTTGTTAGTTACCTAAGAAACTAACACACACAAAACACAAAAACACTTAAAACTTAAGAGTATATACCCCTCTGTATTAAAGAAAACATAACTAATAAAGAAAATATTCATTTAAATCAAGTTTAGTTTCACCTAATGTACTAAAATATTTGGATAAAATTAACAAAATTAAGTAAAAAAATTCATAAATCAATTTCTTCTTAACAAGCAATCTTTTAATAAAAAAGAGGTTGGAATTTTCTTTGTCGTAATTCTGATCGAGGCGCTTTTATAATCTAGAATTTTTAGACTAAAAGCAGCAAATATCAGCTATCATTCAAGGAATATTTTTGAGATTCATGCTTCAATACATTTATAAAAATGAAACACAAATATATGTAAATTAGTTATCTAAATTTCAGCATGTACAAATCAAAATTAGCTGTAAAAATTTCTAAATAAATATAAATGAAAATCAATTTTAAGCAAAGTGAGATTGTTAGAATATTTTATAAATTTTTTGAATTGGGTAAACTAAATTTGTTGAAATTAAAATTACATAGGGAAGAATATCTGTTTGCTATCATTTTAAAATATTTTCATTTTGAATGAATAATCGAAATGAATTAATTTTTCTGAATTATGAATTTTGACGAGCAATATTTTTTTACTGAGAATTAGTAAAATATATTTCATACGCATCTTGTTTTTACCTAGTTTATTTTTCATTAACACAAAATTCGTATTTAAGAATGTTCTCACTCTAGCATGAAAATGAATTTCATAAGCAAATATAAAAGCATGCAATGTAAATTTAGGTTTATGTGTTTATAAAACCAAAACGATAAATTCTCACTTCAATTTTAAATATATATCACATTCCATTACGATTTCATCGTGTCGTAATGGTTGCTAAAGTGTCATGCATTCAACAATTTAAATGTAAGTTAAACAAGAAAGTTCTTGTCATTTTCACTTTGCCATTAAATGAAGTGAGATAGAGGATGCAAATTTATAGATGACGGAGTTGAGGCACCGGTCAGTACAGAAAAAAAAATATCAGTTGTTATAAAAGCCAATCACATTCATCATTTGTAACCAGAAATGTAGCGAAGAGAAATTGTCTTGCTTAAGAAGCTCATTCGGTGTTTGCTTTACGACTGCAAAGAAGGCTTACCAATTCCACCATCGAAATGACAAATATCTCAAACGTCAACTTGACGGAGCAAATGCTGTGCTGTGAAAGAACGCCGGCAAAACAATGGTGCCACAAATTCAGGTCGTAAGATTTGTCCCTCAGTAATAAAGCTGGTGTCTGGTGGACTAGTCGTCTAGCGTTTCTAACATAGCTGCTACCAAGGAGCCAATGGGTCAATGCGGATCTGTAATTCAAGCAATTGAAATATTTACAAGAAAAACTGCATGAAAAGGATCCAGTACCTGTTAATCGCAAGGGTATACTATTCTTAGCCAATAATGAGAGCCTGCATGTTGCTCGGCCGGGAATATCATACAAAGACTTGGTTAGGAGATTCTGTGACATCATCTTTAATCACCTGACCTTGCACCATCGGATTATCATATATTACATCCATGGGGAATCATCTTAATCAATGAAGAAGATTTGAGTCAGGCACTAACGGACTTTTTTCATTCCAAAACATCCCAGTTTTACAAAACCGGGATTGCACAACCAAAGACAAGTTGGATTGGTTGGTTGGTTTGTTCGTCGCTCAATGGTAATTTTTTTCACACGAGGGCTAATTAGACCGGGAATACGGTTTAAAGTGGATTTCAAACCACTATAAACATTCATGCTCTAAGTGGGATTAGAACTCACGAGCTGCTGAACCGAAAAGACAAGTTGGAAGAAAGTGCTTAGTGCTGATTAATTTGAGGACTAACATTAGACTACGATTTCTGCTGGTAACTTCATTTTAAGTAATAAAAATTACAAGAAATTTCTTGTTTACTTTGTATTTTCTCTCACGTGGGACACGAATTAGGTTTCGTTGTAAACGTAGCACAACTTAATAAGCAGGATGAAAATTAAACTTTGTTAAAATGTAAACAACATAACATTGTGTTAACAAAAACATTAATTTCCTATTGCATGTTATTTTTGCACTAAATACATATTCCGTATGAAACAAAAATTACTGTATCTAATAATTTTTCATTATAAGTATGTTGACAATTATATCATAAATATTGCAGTAAAAAAATGCTACATTTTTTCTTTATACAAATCGATATGAAATGTACAATGTGTCCAAAGAGTTGAAGAATAGAAGAATTTGTAACAGAGCTGTGTGTGTAAATTGTTTGATTTCATAAACTAAGCATTTAAAATATTAAAATTTTATACTTATTCAGAGTAATAAAAAATGAACATTAATTTAATATCTCAGTCATTTAAAAAAACAGCCTTTTACATTGTTTTTTAGATTACATTTAGCTTTGTGTTCCCATATTATTCTTACATTAACACTTCATTTAACTTATCTTCAATGAAAGCAAATTTATTAAAATATTGCATCATTTTATTTAAAATAATTAAAACTCATGAAGATATTTATTGATATGTCTTATATGTTTTACTTAAATATATATGAGGAATATCAATAAAACTTTTCCTGAGTTTTAGTTTGAAGTATATCTTAATTTGAGATTTATTTTAAAGTAATTTTAAATGCTAACAAATTGATATTCTAGGAATGGGAAAAATTTTAATTAATAAAAATGTTTTGAAATCCAAAACTTAAATTGTAAAAGGAAACATTTTTGACAGTAAATTATTAGTTTCACATTTTTCATTGAACGTCATAATAAAATAGCTTTCGTATTTTTTTTCAAAAATCTAAAAATTTATTTTCAGAATGTTCTTTCTATAATCAAAGTGTTTGAAAAATTTTCTGTGTTTGCTTTCCAATGTTATACAAATACCCATCGGGAAAAATACTAAAATTGCACATGTACTAAAGAAAATTGCTTTGAAAAGTTTTCTCATTTTCTATTGCAAAAACTCTTTTTTACATTTGCCATATCCTAATTTTACAGCATGATAAAGCACGTAGTAGAATAAAAGACTTTATTCTCAGGGAGGTAAATAATTTCTATATAAATTCTTTAATTCGAAAACAGAAATTTTTCAAAATACAGGAGATTGATTTACAATTTTGCTGTATTTTTTCCCCCTTTGAACACAGTTTAATAAATTTTGCATGGAAATTATAAGTTTATTTAAAAATCATTACATGTTTAAATTTATAGACATTTTTTTCGATTATAAAAGATAGTAAAAACATTTTTAAGTTCTTAGATTTTAATATTTAACTTAACTAACATTTTGGTGCAAACAAATAATATATCAATTTTTCATTTTCTTATATAAGCAAAACTCTCATTTTCTTATACTTATTAAAAATAATCGGATATCAAATAAAAATTACAAAAATAAACTTTAACATTTTTGACATATTTTAATTGCCATTCTAATGTTATAAAAAGTTCTATTATTGGATAATTAATATCTTACAGTAGTGATGATTTTGGAATCATTATCTTACAGTAGTGATGATTTTGAAGACTATACGTATGTCTGAATTTCTTTTTTGTACATTTGCTTTCCATAAAACTTAAAATCATATTAATCTAGTAAAAGTTCTATGGCCTATAATAAATTATTTTAAATTACTTTTATCTCATTTACATAAATATATAAATGTGTGTGCGTGTTTCTGTTAAGTTTGAAATTATTCATGAATATGAATAAAATTAATAAATATCGGTAAATCATATTAAGCGACAATGAAATAAATTTATTATTCAGATTATGAATAACACCATTCAATCAGATTTCATTATTTACAGTATTCTTGATAATATCGATAATTTAATTTTACTTTTTTATAATTTTCAACTATGAGTAATAATAAGTTGTCTTATATCTTGAAATTTGGTGTTTGTTATTTAATGCTAGAAGAAATCGAAAGTCTGGTATTTAAAGTGGTCAGCATTTTTAAATCAGGTATATAATGCAAACGATTTGATTTTTGTAAATAAATTAATAATTCCTTTGGTTAACAAAAGGAAATTATATTGTAAAAATTGGTTTCATGTTTTTTATAAGTATAACAATATATCTTCTATTCGAAAAATACTGTTTTCCGTGGGATTTGCTTAAAATTGTCGACGTTATAAGTTGTTGTAGAATGAGCAGTACTCATATAGGTGTTCGTATGTAAATCTATATGAAATTATATTAACTCATGTTTTTTAACAATATAATTGCATATCAAGAATGATATGTATTTGATCAATCTTTTTTTTTTTTAAATTTATAATCGCATCTTTAACTTCATATGAAGCTTGAATAAAATTATTTTATTAAAAATAATATCATGAATTAAATTCAATTATTAATATCTGTAACGACCACGTATTTGACATATTTTTAGCGTAAAAATTTAATGACATTTTCGTCTTCAAATATATATCTTTAAAAGTTCTTCTATTTTTATTAAAGCAATTTTTGGTAAATGAAATGAAATATGCATAAATTCAAGCGACATGCTGTTTATTTGTTAAATACACGCAGAAAAATAAGCCTTCATTTGAATTTGTGTTAAAAACTAGTGATATAAATGTCATTAGAATATACTTTAGTTTATCCTTGTAAATTATCCTTATAATTTTACTTAAATACGAAAAATAACTTGAATCATTCTTTTCTACAATTATGCCATGTGAAATGCAATAGTAATTACTTATGAATCTAAATATATTTTTTATTTAAACATTTGAATACTTAACAACCTCATAATGTTAGTCTATTACTATTTAAAATGTATTTAATTATTTGAACTGAAGCCGCAGTTTTTAATTTGTAACTAATTGAGAGAGCCTGATATTCAACCACATGCCTGATTTTTATGTTTTCAGTATTTATTTATAAAAGATATAATGTATTTAAAAATACTATTCCTTTAATACAACCAATATTTGAAGTATTTCTTGTTTTAAATACATCATTGTTTCAATATTATTTCACATTTAGTTACTAATTTCAAAAAAATGAATAGCGTGCACGGGGTGCATCATTTTAAAATTAGTGAAGATAATTGTGATTATGTAATACAAAGAAATTTCTATTCTGTGTTTTAGATTATTTTCCATATTATATGTAGAAAAATGTACCTAACATTATCATTATAACACTGATCATTATAGTTTATTATAAATTAAACATTATTATGTTAATTATATGCTTAAAAAAAGATAACATTAAATAATGAAAAGGCAATTTTGTAAGAAACTATAAGTTTAATGTAACTGAAAGTAATATAAGCAATCTTAATGTGTATTTACATTGTGTCTTTGAAAAATTTAAGTTTTTTAATCATAAAATAATTTAAAACATATTTATTAAATTAATTTGTTTTTTTTTTAATATTTAAATATCAATTTTGCAGTAAATATTAATTTTAAATTTTCCTTAAATTCCCATTGTTTTTAATTTATACTAATGAATTACATATTTTTTATTCATTGATTCATTTTCCTGAGTTTTTAGTAGAGAAACTCGGCTATAAAGAGAAAATATCGATCTAACCTGGGTTCGTGAAAAATAGATTGAATGGTTGAGAAATAATTCAGCATAACTAAGTTAAAATATTAGTTATATTTATTTATTTAAGCACAATAAAAGTTCACAATGTAAACAATAGAATATTGATTATGTTCTATCAATATTTGTTATAACATAACATTTCCAATAAACATATTTACATTGTATGAAGGGGCTAGGGTAATGTGGAGGACATTAATAGACTCGCCGTTTTAGAATAAAAGTTTGCTCACATATCTCCACTCTTCTTACTTATTTGTATTGATTGTCACATTGTTCCTCTTTTATAGAATGTTGAGACTGGAATCTATGTGGTTGAAACCAGCCTTCTCTCTCTGCGTATCTCTTTATTATGGATTCTGTTGAGTTTTAACTTTTTAATTGGGAAGGAAATTTTTTCACTTTTCTTTCCCTCTTTTTCACCTTTTATTTTCCTTGGCTCCCTTTTTGCTTACTCTTATCTTCATACTTATTTCTCTTTCCTTTCTAATCTTAATCCATCTTTTATTTTACTCTTATGTGTTATTTTTTGTTCCTCTAATTAGAATGTAGCCCCTATACTTCCAGGGTTGTATCAAAAATGTCCCCTCTTATCCCTTGACTGGCACACAAAAATGCAAAGAAAGTCTTTTATTTTACTACACTACCAATGGATTTCGAGTGAAAAACACTACGGAATGTAAAACTATGCTTCTTTTGTAGTTTCACTGTAGCTTTCAGTGTCCCATAAATGTTTACACCTTTTCTATTTTTATTTATTTATGGTTCTTGCCTCGTCATATCGCCATTTTTATTGATTTCCTTTTTTTCCACTTAAAACGCATTTGCCGAAAGGAATTATCATTCGACTCGAAACAAATTTCTATTTCCTCTAAGGTTCTATTAATATTCTTTATACTACGACAACATTATTTTTAAAAAATTAACATAAATTTAATTAATAGAGAAAATTATAAGCTAATTTGCATCTCCATTCATTCAAAAATATGTGCAAATGTATGTTTCACCTGCTTTCTTTCTAAAAGCCCACTAGTAACACTTCACACTAAAAATTTTGCCCTGTGGGTGTCTGAGTTCCTATATGTATTTGTTAATATCAAAATTTTATATATAATTGCATCAATGTCCTTTATTAAGTAAATAAAGAGTGTCATGTTAAGGATAAATTAAAATAATAAATTTTCTTTTGTTCTTAGGCAGAAAAATAATTAATTATGAGACAAATAATATCAAATCTAACATATACTACCATGTTTAAAATACAGTTCCATATTTATTTCTTGATATCAATTTAAATATGAAAAAAAAAATTCTAATTTTCAACATATTTAACTTTGCAAAGTCAAATTCTCATATCACATGTTTTGTTAGCACGTTGATATCTTTAATTTTACCATCTATATTTACTGTTTTGCTAATAAGCAGCAAAACTGGATAGAGAAAAATGAAGTTAGACGCTGCAACCAAATTACTATTGTGTATTACGAAAATTAAGATGCTTAAAACGCTGTATATGATCGTAAGAAAACAGATAAAATATCCCAAGAATAAACAAAAAATGATTAATCGTGCCGCTGGCTTTCACTTTGAATGTTTCTCACATTTCCATGTGTTAACTCTCAATTGGAGAACAATTTATGTTAAATAGTATACTTTACTACCGTCTTTACTGTGTAAAAATAATAATTTACAGTATCTCCACATATGATTGCAAGCATAATTGTATTGTATGTACTGCGTTCCGCTTTCTTTTCTCTCCAGTGGTTCCATCAAATCTAGTAAAACCTTTCAGGGTTATGTACAGGGACTTCTGCTAGTGCTTACACCAGTGAGAAATATTCCGTTTCAAAATATTTGTGAAAATCAGGAAAAAATACAAACTAAAATAAAAAAATAAAGTATAAATTAATTAAGTAAAAAATCTATTGCCCAAATTTTTTATATTTATTTTAAAACAATTGTCTGTATAAAATTAATTACTTATTGTATGTAATTTAATTTAAATTGTGTTTTATTTTTTATCATTAATGTTTCGAATACCCAAGATAATATGTGTGTGAGACCAAAAGAGAGCAACATGTGAAACACACATAAAAATTGTTCTATTTTAATATGAATTTGAGACATTTTCATGAACTTTTTACTTCATAACAGAACATTTAAGGTATAAATAAATTTACACCCAATATAAATGCAATATAAATTTAACACTCCTAACCAAAAAAAGAAAGAATAGCCCTTTTTCATATAATACAATTTAGTTAGTCCAAGCGAAATTTGTTCTTGTTATATTTGCCTACATAACTTCAAAGTGAACACTACTATTGTAATTTCTTGTATATTATCGAATTAATACAAAAAATAATGCTTACTACAGTTCTACAAAAACTTTAAAGATTAGAGAAAATATTTCAAAACAAAGAATCCATCGAAAAATAACCATTAGAATTAAAAGTAATTCTAATATAGAAGAATGAAAATTTAAAAAATAAAATTTGTTCTACTTTTCTACACGATATTTTTCCTTGAATTGTTAAAAATACAATGAGCAATACATGATTGTAAGCAAAAAGTGTTTCTTTACTTCAGTTCGTTTAAATTTCTCGTTCCTTTGCACAGATGTAGAAAATATTCAAACTATATCTTGCATAAATACTGTAAGAAAAACTAAAAAGTCTATTGCTACCATTTTCTTGCTTAAAGTACCCTTAAGTGCATATTAGGGATAAAAGCTTCAAACGACAGATCAAAGAAAAACTTCAATATGGATACTTCAACGCTTCTATAAGAAAAAACAAGTTTTAAAAAATGTATCATTCTCTTTAGGAGACATTTTGTTGCATTCAAAAGAGATCCGATGTACAAATTAAACATGACATCCTTTGAAAAGCTGATCCGGACAGGGATTTGCTGCATCACTTGGTTGGAAACGTTAACATATTTTGTTTTGTCTTGAAAACAGCATTTTTTTAATTAAAAAAGTTGCCGAGGACTAATTATGTGGAATATTGTCAGTTCCCTCCACTTAAAAAAATAGACCAAATACACCCAAATATTGATCTTGAATGTCTAAAATTTTACTAATTAAAGGACAATTAATAATATTCATATTTTTTAAAATATCGTTTTGAGTTTCATAAAAAATTTACGAATGATAATTAACCGAGCCATTTTGATGCAAATTGTTCCCTATAACTATTTGGATAATACATTTAACTGAAAGAAATATATAAATGTATTTAAACATGTACCTATGCTGCACATTGAATAAAAATTTCTATAGATTGCGAATAAACTTTTTAGGTTTTAATTTAGTGCAAACTGAATTATGCTAATCTTAAAAAACTGAGAAGAACAAAGCCCTTTATAATTTATTTCCCAAGTTATACCTTATCATCGGATTTGCACCTAGAAAACAATGTATAATTGTCATTAAGTAATATATATTTATATTAAAGTGCAAGAGAAATTTAAGTTTTGTTTATCAACTCAAAATAATATAACCTAATAAAAGTGCATAGTTAGCATAAATATGTAGATTTTCATTAAAGTTTTATTGTCATTTTATGAGAAAAAATGAGCAACAATAGTATCTGAGAGAAAATTATTTTCCTTATTTTACCTAGATATACTTTCATTCTGGTTGCATTCCGCCACTTTCTGTCACATATTTGAAATTCTTTCACTAAGAAAGGCAATACACATTTGTTGTGAATTAATAACTGTACCTTTGAATCGAAAAAGTATGGAAAATATACTTGATTTATCTTCAAGTATTTATATAGAATTGGTAATTTACCTCAATGTGGATTTGTATTTTTTAGAATATAGGATCGTAATCAAATTTTACATTGAATTAAAAAAATGTGGGTTTATTTATTTATGTGTTCTACAGTCCAAATTATTATAGTTTTTAAATTATAAATATTATAACAACAAATTTTATGGATTGATAAACGTGTGACAAGTTTGCCCATTAAAGTATTCCTTTTTTTAAAAAAAGTTATTATCTGAAGAATTTATATACACACACACATATATATGTATGTCTTTTCTTTTCATTTTTGCTAGTCTTTTGCATATTTCATGAGTTTTCTTAAGTGAAAAATATTTTTCATGTTTTCATATATGAAATAGTCCCTCCCTATAGTAGCTTAACAAATTCTGATTTATTAAGACCGACACATGAGGCTTCTCATTTCCTCTTTTCAACTACCAGTTATTATCTGGATAATAAAATAATCCTCACAACACCTGATCCATTTTAGTTCAGTATTTGAAAATATAACTTCAAATTCGAATCTATTTTGGTATATCACTAAGTCCCACCTCGAATATTTTTTTAAAGTTGAATATTCGAAGTTCCATAAAAGTGGATCCATTCAGATAACATACCCTTCAAATAAATCAATGAATTTCATGATAGTTGTGTGGTACCACTTTACACGTGGTAGCACACACGTGTAAAGTGGTCCCCAAATATTGTAGATGCTCCCCAGATGGGGAGCATCTACAATATTTGAACAACAAAGGAGAACAACAAAGGTATGTATTTTTGCAGCACAGATTTTAAAAAAGGAAACCAAGATGAAGAAGAGGTCTGGAAGAAAGCGGTAAAGTCATCAAAAATGATAATTAAACTTTCAGGTATTTATTGGAAAGGGAGGGAGTCATGTTTATTGATAGAAGGTTATATTTAGTGGCTTAATATTAAAAAATGTTACTAAATGTCATGTAATGTACTATAAAAACGAATTTAATGAAACTTACGAAGCAAAATTGTTCCACATTACTTTGCAATTAGCTTTAAATTCCAGTATCAAAATGTAAAATTCCGAAGAATCTTTAGTAGTGCCAGGCAGTAGAATGCCGAACAAGATTGGTCCAGGTGAAAGCTCAATTTTTGAAAGTTTATTTACCACGTATTCAAGCGATGATTATTTACGTGATAATTGGTCCAATTTATTGAAATTGAAATGTTTTCCATCATGGAATATTAAATATGTTTACTTATGAAAGTAATGAATACGTCAGTGTCCAAATAATATTTACTCGTCAATTATTCATATGAAAAATAACAACTACGCCAGTGTTCGCAATTGATTTTTTTACTCTTAGTTATTATGAATAAAATTGTTAAAAAAAATGATGCTATTTTGATATATTGTTTAAAAACTATGAAATGATATTTTGTCTCAAATTGAGAATTTATTGATTGAATATGTATAAAGTCAGAAAATTTTAATTGGCATTAGCCAGCTGATATTCCTTATTGAAACTAATTTGATTTTGATCTATGTACTATTGAAATTAATATAATTTGTTTTTTAAGCATTTTTTAATTTAGAATATCTAGATAAATCAATTTATTTTATATGAAATTTTAATTAAAATTATTATCATGAGAGAGAGAGAGAGAGATAATTTGCATATAAGAATAATTAATTGTGAGATTTATCACAGAATGGCATCAGCAAGCAATATTGTATTTTGATTAGAGGAAAGTTCATTTAATTTTGTAATTACTTGATGCGAAATTGTAAGTAATGCAAACATAATCTACTTGGGAAAAACAAACAAAAAGTATCGTTGTAAAATGATATATGGTAATTTACGATATTGCATTTTGTGATTTAACGAAACGAAATATTATGATATAGCTAAACAAAACATGAATATTACAAAATATTCTTAGTGTTTCAGTTAACCATAAAATGGTTTATTTTTTCGTTACAGTTGAGATCCTGATTACGCCACTTTATTATGATGCTCATTGGTTTAAGATATGCATGATGTCAGATAATGTTTCATCCACGTCACATTAAGGTTAAACGGCGCTGTAAAGCCCACTTGTCGACAAATTTGACGCCTACCTCCAAATCGCAGTCTTCGAGTGGCAGTAAATAAGGCGAAGTGTACCATCGAAATCTGAGAATACTCTCGCAGTTCCTTTTCTTAGTAAAATTGTTTCTTTTCTAAGATAGCATCAATTTGAGAGGCAGTTTTCCATTGATTCAAGTCAGCAACACATGAACGATAGAACAGCAGAAAAAACAAAATGAAAAACACATGACAAAACTTCCACATTATGATTAGCTTAAATCAACACATAGACAAGGACGATTTAAGTTCTTAAAAACTCTATAGATTAAGAGAATTTTAAATTATTACTTGCAATATTTGAAAACAATCTCTTTTAAATTTTAAGACTATTGCTTTACCTATGCAGACATTCAAAACTTTCTTTTAATTACTATTGTGGTGAAATAAAAAAAAAGCAGATTTGTAAAACATAAGCTCAAAAAATTCTTTAAAGTTACTAATTTTTTTATTTATTCTTTATTCATTTATTTTTATTTTTTATTCTTAAAGTGGTTGTCTCTTTCATTATAGTTTAATACTGAATACGCTACTTTATTACGATTCTTATTGTTTTAAAAAATCCATAACATCAGAAAATGTTTCATCCACGTCACATCATACTCAGGTAGCATTGTCAAGCCGACTTGTCAAAGAATTTGCTGCCTTCCTTCAAATCACATTTTTCGGGTGGCAGCAAACAAAGCAATACTCACTATCGAATGACTGAGAATATTGCCGTAGTTACTTCTGTTGCCAAAACCATTTCTAATATAAGGAACAACGCGTCGGTAGAAGAAGCCGTTTTCCATTGATTCAAGCCATTAACAAATGGAATGTTAGGTTCTGCATATTTAATATTTGGTTAAGGAAACTTCATAATAGGTTGTTCGGGAGATATAATTTGTTGATTCTCAGAATTATTTGGACTTATCTTTCTTGACTGGATAGATCTTGCACGACACTTTTTTAGAGATTTATAAATTATTCTAGCTGGATTCGAACATATTCGCATGCATTCTTTTGTACATGAGAACATTTGTTGAATCATTTGATCTTGTCTAGAAAGCATGACAAGTAATTTTGTTTCAACTGTAGAAGCAGTCTTTGCTTTTTTAACAATATCAGTTATTTCAGTTAGATCTTGCACGACACTTTTTTAGAGATCTATAAATTATTCTAGCTGGATTCGAACATATTCGCATGCATTCTTTCGTGCATGAGAACATTTGTTGAATCATTTGATCTTGTCTAGAAAGCATGACAAGTAATTTTGTTTCAACTGTAGAAGCCATCTCAGTCTTTGCTTTTTTAACAATATCAGTTATTTCAGTTAGATCTTGCACGACACTTTTTTAGAGATCTATAAATTATTCTAGCTGGATTCGAACATATTCGCATGCATTCTTTCGTGCATGAGAACATTTGTTGAATCATTTGATCTTGTCTAGAAAGCATGACAAGTAATTTTGTTTCAACTGTAGAAGCCATCTCAGTCTTTGCTTTTTTAACAATATCAGTTATTTCAGTTAGATCTTGCACGACACTTTTTTTAGAGATCTATAAATTATTCTAGCTGGATTCGAACATATTCGCATGCATTCTTTCGTGCATGAGAACATTTGTTGAATCATTTGATCTTGTCTAGAAAGCATGACAAGTAATTTTGTTTCAACTGTAGAAGCCATCTCAGTCTTTGCTTTTTAACAATATCAGTTATTTCAGTTAGATCTTGCACGACACTTTTTAGAGATCTATAAATTATTCTAGCTGGATTCGAACATATTCGCATGCATTCTTTCGTGCATGAGAACATTTGTTGAATCATTTGATCTTGTCTAGAAAGCATGACAAGTAATTTTGTTTCAACTGTAGAAGCCATCTCAGTCTTTTGCTTTTTAACAATATCAGTTATTTCAGTTAGATCTTGCACGACACTTTTTAGAGATCTATAAATTATTCTAGCTGGATTCGAAACATATTCGCATGCATTCTTTCGTGCATGAGAACATTTGTTGAATCATTTGATCTTGTCTAGAAAGCATGACAAGTAATTTTGTTTCAACTGTAGAAGCCATCTCAGTCTTTGCTTTTTTAACAATATCAGTTATTTCAGTTAGATCTTGCACTACACTGTTTTAGAGATCTATAATTTATTCTAGCTGGATTCGAACATATTCGCATGCATTCTTTCGTGCATGAGAACATTTGTTGAATCATTTGATCTTGTCTAGAAAGCATGACAAGTAATTTTGTTTCAACTGTAGAAGCCATCTCAGTCTTTGCTTTTTTAACAATATCAGTTATTTCAGTTAGATCTTGCACGACACTTTTTTAGAGATCTATAAATTATTCTAGCTGGATTCGAACATATTCGCATGCATTCTTTCGTGCATGAGAACATTTGTTGAATCATTTGATCTTGTCTAGAAAGCATGACAAGTAATTTTGTTTCAACTGTAGAAGCCATCTCAGTCTTTGCTTTTTTAACAATATCAGTTATTTCAGTTTTATTCGGTAAGAAAGGGAGATGGATGTTGGTTACACTGGAGGAACTGGTTTTTAAGGATAAGATCTTCTAGCCTCAATGAATGGAAGGAGGTTTATGCTTTTAAAGTCTAAGAATTTTTTCTGTAAATTTCGTAGGACAGAAAATGTCATTAGCTCCATGACTTCCCAAACAGTTTATGCATTTAGGTGTTTCATTGCCACAGGGAGAGAATTTATGAAATGTTCCACATATTTTACATAGGAAGACGTCATATTTGCATTTTGTCATTGGGGGAGTGTATTTATAGCATTTTTCGCATTGATGAACGTTATTAATAAAAGAAGAAATTAGAATGTTGGAATAAAATGAGATAATAGTTTGAGGTAGATAATGTCCAACGACGCTCACAGAATATTTTCACTCACTTCTCATTTCATAATTCTTTTTTGTAAATCTTTGTAAGCTTAATATCGTTAAGTCATTTTGTCGAATTTTTTCAGCATCCAGATGTAAAAGTAGTTCTACATTTATTTCTTTTATAAGAAATTTTGAAGATATACATTCTGATTAAAATATGGCGTTTTTTTGTACACCAAGAATGTTGGTTATGTTGTTTATTTCTGCAGAAGTCATCTGGGCAATTTGTTTGTAATAGAGGCTTATCTTGACGGGTGTATTGAATTTGTATTATTTTCGTGTGATTCTTTACAAGTTGAATTATTTCTTGCTTTAAAATGTAAGGTTTTCTTGGAATCGATGCAATACCATCAGTAAGAGATAGGAAAATGAAGAACTTAGTAATAATATTTTCAGCAGCTAACTGGATTAGTTGTGGAATAGAATCTTCGAAAGTCAATAATCTTGGAGTGTTTATTTTTGGAATGCGCAAATCACAATCCGTATAAATCCTTTCAGTCTCTGCTTCAGTCATTTTGTATCCATAATAAAAAGTAAACAATATAAAAATAAATTATAATAAATTATATATTTAAATAATAAAAATAAATGAAAAAAATTACTCAATATTAGTTAATCAAACACTAAGTCAGGCAATAATTTCAACACGAAAAATAAGAAAAGGGCGTAGGTGCCATATAATACATTATTACGAATTCTGAATTTTTTCGCGATGAAGAAATGTTGCCAAGATGACGTATTTGGACGTGCGCAATACGTAAATACTAGAGTTACCAAAAGAAAACTTTCTGCATAATTCTTATAAGTTTCCACATGTATGACGTAATGAAAACGAGGTTGCCTGACACATAAGAAAATCCGATAAAAAATCGCTAATCTCAAAATTTGGAATCTTGGATTATAAGGCACCTGTGCCAGAAAAAGTATTAAAAACAATGAATAAGGACAAAATGATTTCACAATGTACTTATTTTAAAATAACAATCAAAATCAAAATTTACTAATTTTACAATTTAAAGCAATCCTACACTTTCAATTCTAAATTAATTTATTAATTTAATTTATTTGAAATTTATATGAATTTATTTAAATTAATGAATTAATTTATTTGAAATATTTTTAAACATTCTCTTTGGAATCTTAAGAATATTGCTTTGCTTACGCCAACATTAAAAGCTTTTGTTTTAATTAATATTGCTAAAATATTAAATAGCAGATTTGTAAAACATGGCCGCATAAATTTCGCTAAATCTTTTTAAATTAATTTTCATATAAAATGTATGGTTTTATGAAATTTTTTAATTTACGCAAATAGAAACACCCATATTCTCGGTTGACCAAAATTAGATAGAGAGATTTTCTTTAAATATAATTACTGAGTACTTATATTTATATATATATTTCTTCCATTATTAAAGTATTTTTCAATGTGAAATTAACTCCAATAATTGTAACAAACTTCAATTAGAGAGTTCAAACTTTATATATTGTCAGGGTTTAAAGTAAAGAAAAAGTTAAATTTTAGGGGTTTTTTTAACAAATATTTAAATTCTGAAATTTATTTGAAATCAAAACGTGGCTTTTATGGGCCGTTGTGAAAAATGGGTATTTGTTAGTTTTCGCTGCTGAAATAGAAATTATTAGATTCAAAAATGACGATTGTTGCAATAAAAATAGTTAGAAGTGACATATGTGATGAGGAATTTGCTAAAGAGATACTTTTAGCGATTGCTGAAGAGAGATATAGGAAAGGAGAAAGTGAAAAACAGAGAAGAAAGAAGAAATTGGAGAACAGAGTCGGGGTAAGAAGAGAATCAGTTAGAAGCTACACTCAGAAAAGAATACGAAGAATCATTTTCTCTGTATTACAGGGAAAAAACCTTATGTGCACGATACTTGTTAGAAAGATTTTACAGATTTAAGTGCCTGAAAACGTCATTGAACTACTCATGCGGATGATAGACAAACTGTATTTTTTATTTGTCCAAAATGTGCTTCGCAAGCAAAAATAGTCTGAAACATTATTTCTCATTCAAATGAACAGCCATCACGTATGTAAGATTCGTCAAAGGGAGTACAAATTTTCACCGGACAAATTTAGATTTTTTTCACATAGATTTAATTTGATTTGCTTAATTTGCAAATTTCACTCATATTCATTCTCTTCTTAGAAACGGTATTGCTATTTGGTATTGCTGTATTTATAAACCCAACCCTATTCTTGAACAAACAATGAGCAGCGGTGACGAATGTGTTTCTCATGTGGGAACTTGTAAGGATAGAAACATTTATGTTACTCCACAGATTTGGTGTTAACCAAAAGTATATTTTTTAACAGATTTAAGAAAAAGAAACTAATTGGAAGATCCGAATTGTTCTGAGGGGATGGTGAAAGGCTTCAAAAATGATATGTAAACTTTTAGATCTTTACTTTAAAAGGAAAATTATATTTATTGATATAGGGCTACGTTAGTGAAATGATGCTAAATTTTGCTTCTATACGTCATGTGATGTGCTACAGAAGAGAATTTAATAAAAATCATGTAGCTAAATAATTGCATGTTACTGAATAATTAGAAAGTTACATTGCTTTAAATTTCAATATCAAAATAAAAACATTCAAAAAGGACATCAAATACTTTTATTTTCAAATTGTGAAATTATTTTTGTCTTCTAATACAAGTTGCTTTTGATTATATAAGAAATTGGAGCCTGTTAAACAAATTCACACTTATCGTTTCAAAAATTCGAATTCTACAAATTTTACTCATGGCTCAAATGTTAAATATTTATCAAATAGAAATATAATGAAAATATTAAATCAATATATTAATCACTCCATTATTTTCTGCGTGTAAAATGATATAGAGAACATTTTGAGATTATCCAGTTAGTGCAAAACTATTATAATTAAATAATAATTAATAATTTAAAAGCTCTTTAAATTTTATAATTTCCCATGCCTTAAGCTTTAATTTCAATTCTTCAGTAAAAAGAGTTTTAGAATCAAATAAGTCTTACATGCTCTAATGTTTTTTTTTTTTTTTTTTTTTTAAGTTTATTTAGCAGTTAATAAATATATATTACAAATTAAAAGATATACATTTATAGATATGTAAATCATATTCCGTTTCTTTCGATTTTAAACGAAATATAATATTTTATTTACTTTTCTCTCTAACATGCTTATTTAACTCAAATAAAAAGACGTAATTCATATATTTATTTTACCTCATATAATATTATTTTTTAGACAGATAAATTAAATATGTACAAAAGTAATGCTTATAAGCGTAAAATTATGCTCAGAGGCATTTCCAATTTTCAAAAATATTGGGAAATTTCTTTAATTAAATTGTACAAAGCCTTTAATATTTATCTTGATTCTGTTTTATTTTACTAAACATTTTTAAAAATAAAATTTGTTAAAGAAATGAAATATCCTAGCGTATATTTAACCAATTAATGAAGGCACTGAATTACCTAGAAAATATAGTACCTTAACTATATAAGTAGTCATATATCAGCGTATATTCTATATATTAACTATATAATAAATGTGTCGAATATATATTACATCATTTTCTTCACTAACTCATAGAAAAATATTTTTCCTTTATCTAAGTTATTAATAATATTTAATTCCTGAGCGTTAATAAAAACTCTTTAAGGAAGAATAGAAACTATACAATATATGAATTGAAACAACGAGTATTATATTATGTAACATTAAATATTGAATACAGACAAAAAAATAGAAATGTTCACTTAATTTGTAAACTAGAAAATAACACTTCTTGTAAGCTATAGAAGATATTTAAAATACATTAATCTAGAAGTTTAAAAATGTAATTCTTGTAAAATATTTTTCATTTTTAATTCACAAATTTCAAGACATTACTAATTGTGAAATGCTTTATTTTGTTTCTGTTTTACGATATTAGTGAAATGAGACATGTAATCGCCTAATCAAATTATACGAAAATATTGGCATCTTTCTTAATTTTAAACTTAGAGATAACTGTGGTTAATTTTCATTTCTTTATATCGACGTTTATAGAATACAATATCACAAAATTTATAATGTTTCTTTTTTAATTGATAATTACTGAAATGCGCTTTTGTTTCTCAGAAAGCTGCTACAATTAAGGTGAAAATTATATTGATATGTGGTAGAAATTCTGAAATATACACTGTATATATTCTGAAATATATATATAAACGTTTTTTTTAAATATATTTTTGCTTTAAAAGGAAACTGCTATCAAATAATTAAATTCATTATTATAAATGGAATAATAGTTGTTATTTTATCGTAATATATATTAAAGTACTCATGAGACTTCAGTTTATTAATTCTTTTATACTTCTTTAAACTTAACCTAAACTGCTTATTAAAATGCTGTTTAAAATTATGAATCTAACCCATAAACATTTTGCATAAGTGTGTAGAGATATCATACTTAAAATCATAGTTTAACGTTCATGTAAATTATTTCATTGTTCCAAATTGTAAATCTTACATTTTTTTTCAATGAGTTATTACATATATATATGGTGTAACATTTAATATTAAAATGAATGTACATCATTAATACTAAATTTTTAAAAACAATTACTGTGATATAATAGATAAAATGATATTAATAAATTATTCATACTAAAAATTGCCTAAAATTTAAAATATATAAAATTAAATCGTTAAATTTTAAAATGTCGATTTCTTATAAAAACAAAAACTATGCTTTATTAAAGTTAATACAAAATTTAATTTTGTACTGTTTTTCAAAATAGTTAATTTAAATGTCATATTAGAAATAAATGTATTTATAAAATATTGCCGAATCTTCACAATCAGTTTATAAATTAGTCAAATCTATTAAATGAAAATAATCTTTCATTAAATATATAATATATCTTTAATTGTTTATGACATTAAATATATAATCTATCTTTAATTTATTTATGAAATTAAATATATAATCTATCTTTAATTTATTTTATAACTTAATACATTCATCATGCCAATTGTAAGCAATCCTGCATGCAAAACTATTATTGTATACAATAGCACTTTAGTACCTTGTGCATATTAATAAATATTCTATTATTAAAAATTTTTATTTAGAAGACTTCAGACACTCAAACTCTCTTTGAAATATTTTATACAAATATTATCCAGTATTGTTAAAAATACCAATTATATTTTGATATAAAGTACATTGAAAACACTTTTACTAATATGTATTAAGATATTTAACAGTCAGCAATATCTCTCATTACAACACCTATTTCACTATATTTTGTACTTTCATAGTCTATATTTTGCTGTATTAACTTAAAATTAAAATTGTAATAATTTATATTTTTTTTATGTTTACTTTCGCTCTGATACATTATGCAGATTTAATAAGATATAGAATTTTTGTTCATATGTATTCTAAAACCAACTTTATTTTAAACATGTATTTAAGCAATTATAAATGTAAACAAAAGGATACACAAACTATTTGTCCTAAATGGTTTACTAAATTAAATTTACAAAAACTAAATTTCAGCTTGCTTTCGATTACTAAATATAAACCCTATAAAGTTATTTATTGGTTATTATTTAAAAACTGATTCTTCCCATTGCATCTAACTATTTAGAAAAAACTACATGAAAAATTACATGCGATGTTTCCTCAAATAATTATAGTTTTCACTTAATATATTATATCACAAAACATTTGTTATAGAATATATTTGCTGTGAAATACATGCAGATGTTTATAAATACTATTTACAAAATTTGTATTCATATGTATTAAAAAGTTAATTGTTACAAAAACTGATATATGTTTATAAGATATGTTATAAAAAGTACTTAATATCCTTATAGTTAATAATTTAAAAAAAAGGAAAAAATCCAGTTTCATGTCCCTCAGGCAGTTTGTTGAACTGTTTGAATGATACTGAACATTGATAAATATTTAAAAATGTATTAATTCTTTGTGATTTCAGAATTAAAATCAAATATAACTGGCAAAAAGTATAAAACTTTAACATTTATAATGAATTTTTGTCGCGTCTATATGGCAGTCGTATCAAATAAATCTGTGAATTTTTATAACGGCTAGAGAGACTGTATCAAGTTCTTCAATATTTTTGACGTTTTGCCAGCTCCGTGATGATAGTTGAGCACATTCAAAACGTGCTATGGTGTCAGCTGCTTGTCTGGGCACTTTTTTACAATCCTTGTAGACTCACATGCTCTTTATGTGAAACTTCATACCTTTGTGATGTTTGGCTCTAAAGCTGATAATAGTTTTCGTCATTAATATTATCTATATTACGAAGCTATTGTTATGTTGGAGTTGACATTTTTTAAAATTTAGATTTAGCTATTGTTTGAGCATCTTGGAGGGTATTTTTATTATTGTTGATGTTAAGATCTCTGGATTTTTGGCTAATATAGCTCCAATTTCGTCTCCTGCAATATAAACAGGTGATATTATAGAATCCAGGTTTTATTCTTTTCAATATCATACAGATTTGAATAGATTCCTTAAGTGGTAGGAAAGTCCCATTAATATTATTTGGACAGCAGACTTGGAAATGTCCCGAGCTTTTGTCTCCATTAGAGGGAAAAGGGGTTCATCTATCTTTAAGTCCTCTATAATTGTCTCAAGTTTGAAGGTTTGGAGCCTATTATTTATTTTCTTCATTCCATTTACATTCAATTTGATTGTCCTCGTAATGAACTTCGCATCATGCGTCCTTACAAAATCAAAGCATGAAGCGTTGGCTGCCTTGGACGCAGTAACATTTAGCACATTATCCAATATACGACTTACCTTAGAAAAGAAATGCTAGAATTCCAGAAGATTTGTCTTCTGCCTGTTGGACCATGGGATGTATTTTATTTCTCTCCTACCACTCACCAAACAAACCGATGGAGGGATACTCCTATCCGTCGTCAAGGGATGTTTCTCTAGGGGTTACAAGCACCCCCAAGAGATATAGCAAATTATAATATAGATAATAGTTTTTTTTAAAAAAAATTCTGAAAAAAGCTTTGTTCAGAAAAATGACTTGAAAAGAGCTTAATAAAACTAATGATTTTGAATTTTCGTTTTTTTAAAATATGTATTCAAATTGTGATGGCTCATTTTTTACCAATAAGTGACTTTATCATTTAAATTTAAATTTAATATTTTTGATAAAAGTAAAATGAGATCAAAATTGAAACGGACACATTTTTAAAATTATTTTATTAAATAATCTATTTCTCGGCAATTACACATTGGAGATCTTTTGCTAACGTATATAATTTTCAAATTTAATATTTAAGAAAACTGCTTTACTTTTCACTCAGTATTATGTATGCATATAAATGTCAACAGCAAATAACTTAGGGATTGTCAATTATTGAATAATAAATTTAATTTTAAGATATTTATGTAAAAGTATGTTAACACTTAAAAAGGAAAATATCGATAAGAGAAATATTTTACGTAGTAATTAATATGTTCCTAGAATAACACATACAATATTATATACACATAATATTGTCTGTATTCCTACTATGTTTCGTAGTCCAATGTTATTTGAATTATGCTATGAAGAAATTCCATCTGCAATAATGATGTTAAGAAGAAAACGATCGAGTTGCAAAAAGTAAAAAAGAAAATAAGTAAAACCCTGAATAGATATTTTGAAGTGACGTTTTTATGCAATTAAAGTGTTGCAATGTTGTGTGTTGAAATAATGTCATATCTTACGTTGTAATCAAATGGATATTGTTACTGCAATTTCTGATTGAAGTAAAAATCCACCATGGTTTTATGTTTGAATCAGAAGATAGAAGCAAAACATTAAAATATTAATTAAGTTGCATTTTAGGAATATATGTTTGAGACTTTAAAGTACACTTTAACTAAAGCAGATGATGTATTCACCATATTGTAAAAAAGTTATTTCAAAATATTAATTTAAGTGTATACTTCCAATTGCAGTTTAAAGACAAATGTGTTATGTTTTTTTAATATTTGCAAATATTATGCTTTTATTTTGTAAATGATTAGTTTCCAAAAAATATAAAATAGTTTAAATTTTTATCCTTCCTTTTTTTTTCCTAAATTTGCTTTTCTAAATTCTTATCCTATGTACTTTTGTCACTGAATAATATTTCAATATTTCATCAACATGAATTTTATATATATATATATATTTATATATATATATATATATATATATATATATATATATATATATATATATATATATATATATATATATATATATATATATATATATATATATTTATATATATATATATATATATATATATATAAATATATATATATGCACAACTAGATTACTCGATGGGAGTACATAAAACGGACCAAATAATCGTTCTTGTACGATCCCTAGTTTAAGAAAAACAAAGTATAACGTCACTTCCGTTGTAAGAAAAACACTTTATTGAACAAATAAACAGCAGCATATGCACAATTTAAAGCAGTTGTTCAAAGTGTCCACCTTGAATGTCGAGGCAGGCTTGAGCACGATGTGGAATGGCTGTCATCACAAGTTTCAGCATCGTGGGGTCCACAGAAGTATAAGTAAAGTGCAGACGACCAACTAAGTCGGTTGGTGCTGGTACTACGTCTCGATACACCAGTTCCTTGAGATGGGCAAAAAAATCCAACGGTGCAAGATCTGGCTGACATAGAATCTAACTTTCACATCTGATCCAACGCCTGGGGTATTCCATACCCTTCCAACCACGTACAGGAGTACAGAAATGCGCCGGAGCTCCATCATGCTGGTACCAAAGACTTTCCATTACATTGGACTTACATCAAGTACATTTCGTAGTTGTCACGAATGGAATACTTGGCCACCATACGAAGACTACCTATAAATGCAAGATGCAGCTTTTTAAATACCAGTTTAACGACGGCTTAAATTCATTCCATGGCACGCACGCATGCATGACGCCATATGTTTTAAACATTATCTTCTAGAAAGATATGTAAATACTGTAGTTGACATGATCAATAAAATGTTTTTTACTTGCACCGGAAATGACATCATATTTTGTTTTTCGTATTTTTCTCGTAAACTATTGATCGTACAGGAACGCTTCTTTAAGCAGTTTTTATGTACTTCCAATGAGGAATCTAGCTATGCATTGTTTATGCGGTCATTTTAGGACACCCTGTTTATACCGTTCTTCCACAACGGTTTTAAGTATAATTCAGGAAACAATTTAATACTTAGTTCTTCATAGATTGCAAATTGTAAATTTAATATAAAAGTTCAAATATATTTATCCAATTATAGATAAATTAAATATATTAAGAAATAAAAAATGATTAATCAAAAATTTTCAAATGTAAATACACAAATAATTTTCAAAATCATATAATAAAACGCGCAAAACACTTATTATCAATGTACCATATGTAATCTTGAGTAAGAATTTAACTGTCGTCTTAATAAAAATGATTTTATAAGGATTTTACGGAGAACTTAACTGTGTAATTTTATTTTTTTAAATGAATAATTAGTGTGTGTTATATTAAGAGAAATTTTTTATCGTTACTATCACTTATAAATATTTGTGAGTAATGTTAATGAAAATTCCTCCAAGGTGGAACATAATAAAGATTATCAAATTATAAAAATGGCATTAAAACTTTTCTTTTAAAAAACATCAGTAATGGGGTTTAAAAGTATTATATATACATATATATTTAGGAGACATTAAAATAAGAATAGTTTTGTTTCGTAAGTAATAATCCTACTTAAGTTAACTTTTGAAGTTATTCGTTAAATGGAAATGAGTCACATTATGTTAAAAGATACCTGAAACTAAGAAAGTTATAATAAGAAAAGTTTAAATGAACTTTTTTTTTTACCTGTAGGTTTGACTCATAGCTCGTAAGCTATAGCGCTTACGTTAGTCTTAATCTGAAACATTTAAAATATTAAAGGGATATTATGCTTGAGACTTGAGATCTTATTAAAAAACTTTACACACAACTATGCGAATCACTTAAATTATTTTCCTTGAAAGATTTGCTGCTGAGAGAATATTTTACTGTAGAGTTAGTTTGTCTTAGAACTTAGTAGTTTGCAAAATATAAGGTATAATATATATATATATATATATATATATATATATATATAATATATATATGTATACATATACATATATATATTATATATTATATATATATATATATATATATATATATATATATATATATATATATAAGCATGTATGTATATATTAACATCAAACATGAAACACAAGTATTTTCATCAATAAATACAAGAATTTACATTACATAATTTTCTCTATCTCAATCACATATGTCACTCAATTTTTTTAACTGAATCAGTATGTAGTTGTTCACTTACGGAATGTGGAAGTACTAAAATAATCAAATTAGTTTAATAGGAATATGGAAGAAATTTGTTAAAAGAGAATTCCAACATGTCACTTATAATAAAAATTTTTTGAAAAAATGCATGAAAAAAATAAGAGTTGATTTTACTGTTGAGTTGATGCAAGATATTTACAACAACAATACTGCCTAACAAACTTCCAAATGTTTTTCTGAAATTTGTCTTACATCAAATCGTCGACTGTGGTCTGATATTGGAAATTTATTGTTTATATAGTATTTATGGAATCAGCTACCGAATAAAATCTATATATTATGATATTGCATTGAATATATTGTGTGACGTATAACATTATGACCTTTAAGTTCTGCAAGTAAATTATATTAACTATCATTTTAGTGAGTATGGATAGGATAATGTTTACTTGGGAAAATCTTAGAATTCTTACAAATTGATATTAAACTAATTATAAGTATATCCGTATCGAATATGTTTATAATTCAAATTGAAGACAGTTAAGTTTAACTATAGAATTCAAAGGATGTGGAAATATTGGTTTTTAACAAATGAAGAATTGTTTTCCATATCTAGAAAACACGTGTATATCTAAAGTTGTTCATTACAAACATTATTAGAAATATAATGATAAAAAAGGTATATGTGTATGTGTGTAAATAATAAAATAAAATTTGCAAAAATACTCATTCTTTTATTTTAGCAAATTATATAAAATATGTTATTGTTTTCTGTTTACACTGGTCTCCACAAATAAACGAAAAACATGTTTTTTAAGCTCACCGTAAGCAAATTTGTCACTAAGAATAAAATGTATAGATTATGTAAATAATAAGAGCGAAATTATGTAAATTTAGAGAAAATAAACTAGTTAACCACTTTTTTTTACTAAATCTCGGAACACATGAACAGAGTGAAAAAAATTTATGCAAAAATCAAAACTTTCGTAAATTTTATTTAATTTATGTATTTTAAAAATTTATCATCTGATTCCTTAAAAATGTCCGTGGGGTATCGCAATTTCTGAGAGTTGTCGTTTCATTGATTCGTTAAAACGGTGATTATCCACATGTAAGAAAATATAGATGTCGCAGACTGAAACTTTTGTATTTCAACAAAAATTAAAATCTTTAATTGATTTTATTTTCAAACACAATGCATTTGAAGAAACTCGCTGTTCGATGTATTCCATTGAATGGAAAAAAATGAGGTTTATCACGTGTGCATATTATAATATGGATGATGGAAATGATAACACCAAACAGAATTGATGAAGTTATCTCTGCAGAAATATCAGACATAGAAATTGATAAAGACTTGTACGATTTTGTCTGAAAAAAATATGCTTCCTAGTCCGTGTGGCTAAATAATAATTCACCACTTAATAAATGTTGAGTACTGTAATTCAATGGAAACTATAATATACAGTATCAAATCTCTGACATCTCCACTTTCATCCATATTATCCCCACCCCAGCCTTTCTATACAAATTGGTCAGGCTGATTCTCTCTCTCCTTGCGGGATCTCACTTGTTATTATTAACGTATCTGTTAGAAACATTTTTAGGTCAACGAAAACTACACCCTTAATTACGAAAGCAGAATGCTTGCATATTTTCCTCTCACTCATATCACCTGTTCCTTTCTGCAAAAAAATGGAGTTATGTTTTTGTATAAATTTACATAAGTGTTTTTTTATCGTTTATATAAACTATAAATTTTATTGTTGATGTCATTTCCAATAGTGAATTTTGAAAAACATTCTCAACTCTGGGACTTCTATGTACCATAGTGTAAAGAGATAAATGTGCACTTCTCATTTTTTAAATTAAAAATTGTTAAATGTATACTATTCTATAGGATATGATAAAAACTTTGACACTTAGAAAAATTTTATTTCTAATTTTTTTTAAATAATCCAATACGTTAGCAAGTAAAATGCATGTTAATTTTTTTTAGTATTTTACATAACAAAAGTAAAATTGGTGCGATAAATACATGAATTTTTACTAAAAATTTTGCTTATATTTTATTTTATAATTTATAAAATCCTCTTCTATACTAATTTAGCAATAAAAAAGGTGAATGTTTTTAGTCTGATTAATAATTTAATCTAAACAAATGTGAAAGAATTAATATTCATTTACAAGTCAATAAAGAAACATAAATCCTCTAATATATATATTTTTTATAAATGTGATTAAATAAAAATATATATATTAGAGGATAAAAATAGTTATCTAAAAACACTTTACAGAAGAAATAATTATTTACATAAATCTTTTCAGATTAGAAAAAACCGTGTTATGATTGAAATTTGTATCACACTTCATGGTCAGATGAATATGTGTGTGTATTCCTTTTAAAAAATGGGGAATGTTAATTGCTAGGGATTTTAAGTACTAAGCTTAAATTACAACAATTTTTATTCATTTATGATCAAATCGCAAATAAAGTGTGAGCTCATATCCAAATAAAACATAAAATAAAACAAAACAGAATAAAATATAAAAAGGAAAAGCACTTAATTCCTAAAAGTAAAGTGAAGCATTTTTTAATTTTGAATTTAAGAACATTAAAAATGCAGTCACTGTTAAGATGATTTTTAATTTATATATCACATTTCATAATAAATGTTTATGACTAAGAAAATATTTTTGAAGTTGTTTCGTTCAAGGTTAATAGAAAGAAATTACTTTAATTTATGTGAATTTGAAGGAAAACATGTTAAAGGGGGATTAAAAAAGTTTTATTCAAAAATACCTGAAATTGAAAATATGGTATTATTACTGTATTTAAATTAAGATTTATATATTAATCAGTATTTTAATTTAAAGTTTATGAAACAAATAAAATAAAGTAATTTTAAAATGTATGATAACTCATACATTAATAGAATCATACTGATAATATATATTTCTTGTAAAATTATCTTCAAAACTTCTTTTGCGAAAATTTCAATCTTTTTTATTTTAAGTTCTGTGTGTACAACTTGGATATATAAACTTCGACAAAAATATGTAGGATTTTAAGCATAATAGTGCATAAAAGAGAAAATAATCATAAAAATAAGGAAATGAGAATTTTAAAAATATAACTGAAATATTAACTAATTCGTAGTGCATATATAATAAATTCTTGAATCTTGGCATATGTTTATTAGATATTATCTGTTTTAACTAATTAAAAGTTTTCCATCACATAAGAATCCTTTTCCTATGTAACACTCATAATTTGACACTCAGTTGGAAATTTATTATTCCTGCTTTTGAAATATGACTTTTTTAAAGCGGCATAAGGGGTTCAAAAATAAATTTTAAATATATAATATAAATTATATATATATATATATATATATATATATATATATATATATATATATATATATATATATATATATATATATATATATATATATATATATATATATATATATATATATATATATATATATATATATATATATATATATATATATATATATATATATATATATATAATTCAACTGTGTTTGTACATCTACACAACGAAAATTATTTCGTTAAGCTCAATTATTTCATATTTAATTAGAGAGAGGTACTCTGCAATATATTTTTATATTTTCATTGGGAATATTATTCCTCTAGTTCCTGTAACTGCATTGAAACAGTTATTAATTTTTTTTAATTTTTAAATTTTATCTATATTATCTGGAATTTTAATGTTTCCTTTACGATTTTCTAAAACAATAAGCATTTTTTAATGAAAATAATTATAAAATGAATGAAAGGCTATAAATTACACCCTAAAAGCATTTAAAAATCTTCATCTTCTTTGTGTTGGGATTGGGAACATATTACTAGCAAATTATTTCAAATAATCGATGGATAAAAAAAAATTAATATAATTGTTTTATTTACCTTAAATCATAATTATTGCATGAAATAAAAATGTTTAACTCATAAAAAAAAATTCAAAAGCAAAAATAACGTTCCTTAGAAACAAAAAAGGTATGTTGAATTAAGAAAAAAGAGCAAGTTTGAAAAGATTGTGAGTATTACGAGTTAAACAACTAGGAACGCTTTATCCCTTTGTCACGTACATCATTGAATGACTTCCTCATTTATTCTAAGTAATAATGTAATTTGGTAAAAAGTAGGCACTCTCACACAGAATATTGGCAAAGTTCACCAACATCTTCTACAAATGGGCTCTCTAAGGAAGTTTAATTATTTTAACCACTTCTTTAATACTCCCTCAATAGTGTCATTCCGCATTTAATTTCCTTTTTGGTAATAATTAATTCTCAAAATAAATAGTAAATAATTCCACCCTCATTACTTTGTAGTATATAAAATAATAATTTTCGTGAATTATTATTTTATATACTACATTTTCGTGATTATATTAGATAGGGCAATTAAGAAACGAAGGATCGAAACACCAGCTTGGTTCGTTACTCTATCCCAATTGCTCAAGTGTTGAATACAGCTTCGACTGCCAGTGAAGTTCCGGATTTTATCAAAGGTGGCTTCCGATTTGATATTTTCCAGACCCATTTGAATGGCAAGAAGTACACTCCGAAACACAGAACAAAAATCTAGGTTTTTAATAGATCTTGATTCATGAACTTCAGCAGGTAAATAGTGCAAATTCCACTGCCGAGATGGTGATTATCGTAACCGCAACCACCCGTGTACATCTTTAGATCTTCAGCAGGAACATTATTAATTACCTCCAAAGCCAATTTTTCAAAATACTTTAAAGTGTGGTTGCTTTTGGTTATTTCAGAAAGAAGGGCTGTATTGGAAAACACTCTAAGTAGGCCCCCATTTGGTTTATCCGAACTGCAAAAGAATTGCGGATCTATGTTGAGCTTCATTGCCTCAATCGAAAGGGCCCGAGAAAAAGGACTGTTATTTTTCAATCTTTGGTGATTCTGCCAATTAAGTGAAAATTTAGCTGCCCGATTCTGAGAGCCAAGGCTAGCTAATTTGGCAAAGTAATTTACAAGATTATATTGCCTTCTCATTTCCAATGCCTGTAGATTTGTTTTATAAAGTAGAATTTGGTTCGGGCAGCTGTTACGCATACCGGAAATTATTCTAGCTGCACTAAGATGAACTTTCTCAAGTTTCTGAGGATTTCTGATTGAAGCATAGGAGTATGCTTGAAAACCATATTCCAATATGGGTCTCACGAGTGTAGTATGTGTAGGTAGATCTAAGAGTGGCAGAGTCGGCTCCGCCGTCTCGGCCATACATATACTTAAGGATATTGAGACGACCTCTACTCTAATCAATCAAGGAGTCAATGTGTCTAATGCATTGAAACTCGGGATCCACAATAAAACCCAAGTATTTGGGGTTCTTTTTTCATAAGGTATCTGAACACCCCATAAGGTATTTGAATAGCTGATGTTGGTAGCCAAATAAATGTTTATCTGTGTTAAAAAAATGAGGTTACCAATTTTAAGGCATTAAAGGCAAGTTTGATGTCGTTTTAATTAGTTTTCAAAACTACTCACGAATTGCAAAGACTGATTTAAGTGTTGTTCATGAGAAACAACACATCCCGACCTGAAGACCACAGAGATATGTCATCAGCAAAAATAGCAATACTGCAAGTCCCAGAGATCCCGTTCTCAATTCCAGCTAAAAACAAATTAAAAAGAGTAGGGCTTAAGACAAATCTTTGAGGGACCACTTGTGTAAGTTTAAAATGGTCTTGAAATGGAGTTACCAATTTTAACTCTAATGTGACTGTTTCGTAAAATGTCAGATATCCAAGATAGGGCATTTCCCCGGATACCTAAAGAGTCATATAGTTTGATAGGCAATTTATATGTTTAGACCATTTCAAAAGCCTTAGTTGTATCTAGAAAGGCCGTGACAGAACGATGTGGGGGACCCTTGTTTTGAGCATCTCCGATGCTCTGGTTAAGGAGAAGAACCTAGTCCATAGTGTTATGACCTTACCTAAAGCCATACTGCTCTTAAGGGATTAAATTATTTTCTTGAAGCTGATGCGTTATCCTGGAGAGCAACATCTTTTCCATAATCTTGCAGGGGATGCATGTCAGAGCAATAGGCCTATAGCTCTCAGGAGAATAAACAGTTTTGCCCGGTTTCCCCCAAGTCTTACTATGCGGCCTCATCGTGGTGGGGGGTGGCACTGGACGGTATGGGTGAAGTACGTCGGGAGTTTATCTTTTGGTAAGGTCACCCTAGGCGTGAAGGCTATCCCACAATGTCCGGCTAAGGCTAGTTGGTGAATGGAGACAAGTCAGACTTCTACCACGGGTGCTCCTGATCTTTGATAAACAGAAGGTGTACTCTTTCCCCTTTACCATGAGTTTGTCTCCTTCAAGCCTATACTATACTTCATCAACCATGGTAGCAGAAGAGGTTTGGCAGGCAGCCTCTCAGCAGTTAATATCAAGATATTTTTGTTTAATAATGAATGATATAAAAACTATATATTTTAGTATTATCTTCTTTTTATGGGTACAAATAGGAATCTGATTCAAAAGATTCCCTTGTTTTTACTCAAATACGTATTAAATGAAAATATATTAATTCATAAGAGTTTTAAATTGAAATATTATGGAAACTAATTATTGTGGATCCATCTTGGAATTGTCCTGTTATAAAAGGTTAATGGCATAATGAACTGTTTTAAGTGGAAATCTTTGAACATTTTTATTTACCATTTCAGTTATGATTAGTTGGGTAATTTCGCGAAGGCTTACATAGTACATCTTTAGCTGTATCACCAATTTCACTAGCAAGAATATCATGTGCTAATAATTGAAAGATATATATTCTGAAGTGTTGTAAATGTATCTCCAAACCTAGTTTTTACAATATCAATGGCTGATAGCAAAATCGACTTTTTCACCAGTGGTGGGAGGCTCCTTACAGCAGGATATTTCATAAGAAATTTGGTTAGTCATAATAAAAGCTGATTTATTCAGTCAAAGATTTTCTTTAAAAAATTGATTTTTGCTTTTATATGGCATCACTTTTAAAAGCAATTTTTTTAAGCTTTTTGATATCCCACTATAAAACGTGTTTCCAAATGTCGTTTAATTTTTTTTTACATTTCACCGCAAACAATGTAAATTTGGTGTTTTCTTCTTCACTTACTTCAGCACTGGAAAAACCCAATATTAAATATTTTTGTGAATATTTTCTTGATTATATTATAAGAACGTCACTCGAACGACTACTTGTTGATGCTTGACAATCGTTTAATGTTTCATTTCTTTGTAACTTCCATTTGAACCATTCTGTCTTAATGGAGGCTCTTTTATTGCTATTTACTCTAAGATTTGTGTTTAGTAAGTTGTATAATGTAAGAAAAGAGAAAGGATAATTTTGATTTTCGGGTGATAAAAAAATCACATTCATACTTTTACTATTTTGAAATATAGATCCCTATTGTGCTTAATCAGTTGGCTATAAAAATTTATAGCAGGTTTATATTTTACTTCCGCAAAGAAGATTCACCTATCAGTTACAATGTCATATGTTGGATTCCAGGTAAAAAATGTTAATTGATATACATTTAAATTTGTCACAGGACCATACTGCCTACATAACATTATTCATTAATAATCTATTTAAGAAGCCAATTTCTCACTAGTTTCCTTATAAATGAACTAAGTACCAAAGAAAAGAATGGTAGAATTCACAAAACATTTAAATTGCTAAAGGTGGTAAAGATTTCATCATGTTTAAAATCGTAACTAATGATGGAAAATGCATATCATCTTTCCTTCTCATCAAAAATGTAAAATATAGATCTTTGAATACAATTCCATTACTATTTTGGATTGGTGAAAAGAAAATGTAACATGATAAAACAATCGTATTATATTTTATTGAATAGTACCAGACAAGTCGAACCTATCAAATTGGAAGGAGAGAAGGCAGTCATACCCATTTGGACACTACTAAGTCTCTTTTAGAATAACTGAGAAAAATGAACGGTACGGAGCTCATGCTTCACTATTACAAGTAATCTTCTCTTTTTGCAAGATTTACAGTTGAGTTTCTTAGATAAAGAAAATTAAAATTGCCATGTATTTAACTTACCTAGTTAAAAATAGCTTTTGACTGTTTCCTCATGGACCCCGTTTTCAATTCCAAGAACATATTTATAAAGCCATCATTGTATGTTTTCATTGACTTCAAGAGAATAATGTTTTGATTAAAGTTATTTAATGGTAAATTCATCTATGTTTTGTAAAAAAAAACAGAAAGACATTTTTCGACATTCCTAAAATTCCTCATTATACTTTCTTAAATTTTATCGATTTCTCGAAAGTTTCCTAGTAATCATTATTTGAATAAATTTCTATAAATTTAATAATTGCTTTTGATTATGTAAGAAAATTTATGAACAGTATATTTGTTTACTTAAAACAAATATACTTATCATAAAAATAAACTTCAGAACATGAATTATAAAAGTTTATCGTTTCATTTCTTTAGATGTCTCAGCATTAAAAAATGTAATGCACAAAATTAGCACAATCCTCAATGAATAATAATGCAACAATATGCCTATACACGTATTAAAAGGCATACGCAACTTTTCAGATTAGAGAAATATTAGATAAATAACATTATAAAACAAGTAATAATTGAAAAATAATTACTGATTTTTCAAGCTCTTAACAAACTGACTAAAATTACAATTTACTAGTATTTTTTTCAAAATCAATAATTTAAGATGTTTATACTGCTGTGTACTAATGTAGACCATGGTTGTTTTCGTTGAAAACTGAAATATTCAACAAAATTTTTAACAGAAGCTTCATATCTTTATTTACATGATGGCAATTATAGAATCAATAATTGTAATTGAAATCCTAAGCAATCTTTGAAAATAAAATTTAAACTCAAAATTTACTGTTCAATTAAGTAAAAAAGATAAAAACGAATGTTTCCTTTGAATCTTATTATGAAGATATTTGTTGCGAATTTTAGTCATTCAGGGTAAAATGCAAATTGTTTACCTTTTTAAATGTATATATTTATAAAGTTTACTGTCAATTTTAAAACCTATTAAATTCAAAAAAAGTAATAAAATTAAATTCTGTACTTTATGTAAAAACCTTTTATGAAGAAATATATTTCCATTTTATGTATTTTTGCAAAATTATGAAGAGACAGATAATTGTAAATATTAAGGTAATTATTGCTTAGTATCCAAATCAAAGGACATTTTAGTACTAGGTGAAATTCAATTCAGAGAGTGGTATTTGAAAAGTTTAATGAAGTTCATGTTAATTTAAAAAATAATCATTTGGATTTTCAAGTAGACTATCCTTATAATCAACTTATTAAGAGTTAAAAAACTATATATTTTGCAACTGTTTTTTAAAGATATCATTTAATGTAAAATATAAATAATTTTGTGTGTACATGTTTATAATTATATTGATTTAGATATCTTTTTAAAATGAATAGTAATAAAAAACAAAATTATGCAACTTACCTAAATCCTCATTACATATACAACAAAACCCTGAAATGATTTCAAACAATTTTCTATAAATATATACAATAAATTTTACAAAAATATTTGAAAATTTTGATGTACTGATTACTGTGTACAAAATTTATATTGAAACAAACAAAATATTTCCTATTTGAAAATTGTTTGAAAATTGAAAAGAACTTAAGGAAATTTATAAATTTCATCCCTTCTAGAAATGCATGTAAGAAATTGAACTTTGTTTCTGAATTTCACATAAAATGGGTTTTCATATATATGCGTGTTATAGCTCTACTTTTTTTTTTCAAAATGTATGACTTTTTCCCTATTCTTGCTTTCTAAATCTTATCCATACTGTAGTTGGAAAAATGTTGTCAGATATACATACAAGAAAAAAAAATTATATTAAATTGTTTTCTTTATTTTATTTTACAAGAGCTCATCTTTCTCATTTTGTTTGTTTCTAGTTTTAAATTATGATATCGCAGCAAGATGTAAAATTATCAAGTTTTATCAGATGAGCTTTAAAAGTTGTGCATGATTTTATTTTGAAATTTGAAAATAAAAAAGGGCAGCCTTTCTCTTGTTTCCTAATTTCTTTAATGTGTATAAACACATTAATTAGAACTTTTAATTTAGAAATTAATATATTTCTCGTTTTTTTTTTAAATCTTCGAAACTGAACACATTAAATGTTACGGAGTCATGCCTCTATTCATTTCCCTTAATTTTATTTTAAAGAAAATATGCAAATTAGATTGCTGTATCGGGTGCTCAATAGAGTTATAATTCATGCAGCAGTAGTTTCAGTATAAATCATGAAAATGTGTTATTAGGGAGTGTGGTCCCCCTCTTACAGATACACAGGCCAAGCAGCGTAATTACACACAGATACACAACGTGATTTTTCAAACTTCAAATACGACAGTTTATTATTTACTACCGCAATTGCTCTCACTTCTTCAGTAACACTGTTTTCAATCCCTGGATGTTTTCCGGAGAGATTTTGCAAGTTACAGTTGCCCTTCCTATAGTGTCCCACACATGCTCTATAAGGACGAAATCTGGATAAATGTTAAGGTAAACCATCCAGGAAATATCCTTTCTTTCTAGAGATTCGTCTACCATAAGAGCTTCATGTGCATTAACTTTAACTTTCATTAAAATAAAATCATTTTCAACTGAACCCGTGAGAAGGAGACCATAGATCATCAATACTTCCTCCCTGTATCTCACAACAAACACGTTGCCTCTATAAAATCATGGAAAAATGCGTGGCCATCTAATATGTTGTCTGATCATACTATTAGAGCTTTGCTACTATTATGGTTGATTTTGTGGACAATGGAGTACACGTAATGGGTCGCTGATTCTCTTGTTATGAACCTACAATGGAAATCTATTGTTTGGCTGAACTAGGAAAGTAGACAAATATAAATCATCTACGGTTGTCGTGGCTTTAGAAGGGATTTGCCCAAGCTTGCTCTCAGTTCTCCTGGATCTGTTTTCATTTGGTACATCAGAACGCTTATCTCTAATTAGAATACTCTTCAAATCTGGACTTGAGATTGGCCTGATTCGAGCCTCCTTACAAAATGCTATCCCATTCCCTCATCTAAATGCTAGTTACTACACATTTGTTTCCTACGGCGAACACTTGGGTGACGATCCCTATACCACAACAAGGCCAGAAATTGCTACTCATTTGTCGTCAACCAGCGGGCACATGTGAACCAAGTTTCGAAGATGATTAGCGTTGCCAGTGTCATACAACCACAAACCCACCTATAGGCTGGACCATATTCATAGATCTTCACAGAAGAAAGGATAGAAAAACAAAAGGATCGAGAACAGAAAAAGAAATTAGCATCCTTGCCCAAACTGCGATTTTAATCCGAGACCCACAGCTTAGGAACGCTAACCACTCACTTGGCGGTTATTACTCATTGATACATTAATTTTAATTCAATTGATTTCCGCAAAATCACACTAAAAATTCTACTAAGTGTACCAGCGAACCAAATCTGTATTTTTGGACACGCGCTTATAAAGATTGTTCATGTACTGGCTCCCCACGCACATACGTGTATCTTGATGTATGCAAAGTAGATGATTTGTATCTTTTCTCGAATAATTTGGTTCACATTTCGTTCAGTTCTGTCGAAAAATTTGAAGAAATCAGCAAACATCTAAATTCTGAACAAAACAGCGCCAGTTAATCCAACATTAGATTGTGTAAATTAATGCAACTTAATATTATGAATATACAATGCAAAATATATATTATTATTTAATCAAATTATAATAAAATTGAAACAAAATCTCTATAAATATCTTTAAAAATAAAGAGTGGCATTTCAAACAAAATACTTTCTTAAAATTTCCGTAATATATTTTTCCATCAGAGCAAAACTAGTATAATTACACGTCACATAGTTGAAAAAAATTACTAATAACTAGTGTGATTTTATTAAAAATAATATAAATTATAAAACCAAAAGTAAATCAATGAAAATTATGTTTTCTATAAAATAAAAAGTGTATCTAAAATCTTATATCATTAATTTTATTAGGTTGCTTAAAAATTCACGCCTACACATTGAATGGAAGTGAATACAAAACGATTTATTTTAGACTCTTGAGACATAAGCAGCATATCAATGAAGGTGATTTTCTGTATCAAAAAGAATAAAAAATTGTGCAGCGTTTATTAAAATTTAAATACCATTGTATAATGTCTTGTTTTGCATAAAATTAAAAGTAAAAAACTTATATCACTATCTTAAATAATAAAATACATAAGAACACAGGATACCTATGTGTCCATTGAAGATATAATTTCACTAAATAATAGCTGTTATTAAATGTTTTGTTTTTCTATAATACAGGAAAAATTTCTTCACACATGGATAAAGAATAAAGTAGTGTATCATGTAATTTTGAAATATTCATAAATAGTTTAAATTAAAATTAATGAATTAAAATGAAATGCTTAATAGAAAAATTTTTAAGTTATAACTTGAGATGAATGATTATAATCATTTAAATAACTCACTAATTAATTTTAATTGCAATTAAAAAATGCTCTGCATAGAGTATTTTAAAAAAAACTATAAATAAACTGCATTCCTATAATTCACGTTTTTCTTGTTTACACGTTTTTAGTTATTTGTTGTGATCAATGACATACTAACAGTTTATAGGTGAAATATATATATATATATATATATATATATATATATATATATATATATATATATATATTTATGTATGTATATATATATATAGAGAGAGAGAGAGAAAGAGAGAGCATGGAATTGACACACATCACTTGTTCATTGATTTCATAACTGCTTACTGCTTATGACAGTTTGAACAGAAATGCAGTAATTAATGCAATGATAGATTTTGGTATTCCTGGAAAACTAACCAGATTAGTAAATCTAACTATACAGGAATCTGTAATGAAGATTCAGATTCAGAGTTATCATTCAGAACCATTAAAAATTAAAAATGGTGTAAGACAAGGAGATGCCCTCGCCTGTTTATTATTTAACTTTGCTTTAGAAAAAGTCATCAGAAATGCAGGCATTAATACTACCATTTTTAGTAAAAGTTTACAAATCCTGAGCTTTGCAGATGATTTGGATTTAATTGCTAGAAATCCTGATACTCTTATTGAATCCTTTCTGGCATTGGTACGAGAGGCAAATAAAATGAATTTAATAGTCAATCAAAGCAAAACAAAATACATGTCATGCATAAGGCAAAATCATCCTTGCTCTGAATTCACCATAGGATCTTATAATTTTGAAGCTGTGAAGAGTTTTACCTACCTTGGATCTTAAATAAATAACTTTGGTGATTTGGGACCCGAAATAAACAAAAGGTTAATTGCTGAAAATGTTGCATCTTATGGGTTAAAAAAATATCTTACCTCCAAATATATCAAACACAAAACAAAAATTTTACTATATAAAACTATTGTTAGACCCATTTCAACTTATGCCTCAGAGACTTGGGCCATAACACAGAAACATGAATGCCGTTTGGCTATTTTTGAAAGGAAAATTTTGAGAAGAATCTATGGTGGAAGGGAGACAGATGGGGTATGGCGTAGAAGGTATAACCATGGATTATACAAAAGTTTTAAGGACATTGATGTTATCAAATACATTAAAATACAAAGGATGAGATGGGCTGACCATGTTATGCGTATGCCAACTGAACGCATCCCTAAAAAATCTTTCTTGCAAGGCCAATGGGCAAGCGTTCCAGAGGTAGGCCCAAAATCAGATGGATTGATTGTCTTGATAGGGACTTTAATACTATTGGAACATCTAATTGGAAAAGTGCTGCTGAGTGCAAGCCAAGATGGAATAAGCTCATTGAGAAGACCAGGACCCACACAGCGTTGTAGTGCCATTGTTGATATATATATATATATATATATATATATATATATATATATATATATATATATATATATATATATATATATATATATATATATATATCATTCAGAATTAAAAATTATATATTTATATTTGAATTATATTATTAAAAGTCATAAAATTATTCAATTTTATAACTGAAAATCTGACCCCATGAAAATGAAAAAGAATATCAGAAATGCAATTTAAAATTATATATCAATGGTTTTATGCATTTCGATATATGTAGTAGGAAAAAAAAATTAATAAAAAAATACAAACACAAAGAATGAAAAATTTAAACCCAGTGGTGGACATAATGTTACGAGCTAATTAATTTGAATTTCTCAAAATATTTTCTTGTAATTTTTAAATCTTAGTGCTCAGATATTTTCATGTATTTATTTGTAACACTATTATTAATCAAAACAGCAAAAGTTTTTGGTTAAAATTATCTTCATAAATTTCCGAAAACCATTCTAATTTTAATGATAATTTAATAAATAAAAAAAGTTATAATTTTCAAATAAAAACACAAATTTACTATATATTTACATAAACGTATTCTGATATTTTGATATGAGATTTTTATTTACTGTTTGCTTGTATTTCTTTCTTTATTCAATGGACATAAATTGCTGTTTTCATAGATCACATTCCAAATCTAAATTTGGTTACAAAAATTAAAAACATGGAATTGCTCACAGATTACATAAAAAAAAGATATATCTCAGTTTTGATTGTC
This sequence comes from Latrodectus elegans, assembly GCA_030067965.1. Lineage (NCBI taxonomy): Eukaryota > Metazoa > Arthropoda > Arachnida > Araneae > Theridiidae > Latrodectus > Latrodectus elegans. The sequence continues at coordinate 34,005,188 of CM057812.1, forward strand.
GTTCACTATACATTAATTTTCTCATAAATTAAATATATATACAACATTTTCACACCTTTCACACACACACACACACACACACACACACACACACACACACACATATATATATATATATATATATATATATATATATATATATATATATATATATATATATATATATATATATATATATATATATATATATATATATATATATATATATATATATATATATATATATATATATATATATATATATATATATATATATATATATATATATATATATATATATATATATATATATATATATATATATATATATATATATATTTATATATATATATATATATATATATATATATATATATATATATATATATATATATATATATATATATATATATATATATATATATATATATATATATATATATATATATATATATATATATATATATATACAACATTAAACCTTAAAATTATTCCACCTGCTTTTTGACAGTCATATAGATATATATACATATATATATACATCACTATATATATATATATATATATAATATATATATATATATATATATATATATATATATATATATATTATATATATATATATATATAGTGATGTATATATATATGTATATATATCTATATGACTGTCAAAAGCAGGTGGAATAATTTCAGGTTTAATGCTGCAAACATCCAATTTACAGGAGATCATATGAAATGGCATCGAAAATGCAACTATTTATAGTAAAGTAAACGGTTTTCAATAAACTACGATTATCTCGAAATATTTTAAATTCAGTTATTTGCAGCGAAATATCTTTGAAACTTAATATTTTGATAAACATTACATTCATATTTATTTTTTTTTAAATTATATGCATCTCATATAAAAAATTTCTTTTATCTGTACGAATAAATATTCTTGAAAGTGCCTTAATAAAAAAGAATTTGTTTAATTTATTTGGGGATTTAACCTTCAGAAAAATAAAATCGAAATAAATATTTTTATTTGAAAAATGCTTTTGACTTTTTTTTTTCTTTTCATAAGATGTATGAAATATTAATGATAGCAATTTATATATATATATATATATATGTATATATATATATATATGTAATTTTTACCATTTCATATCTATTAAATATTTTGACATGTTAAGTATTCATTACTATTTGTTGTTGTATTTATTTTAAATTATATGTATACTTAATTTTTTTTCTTTGTATTTATATCCAATGATTTAAATCAAATTAATTGTGTGACAAAATTATTATTGGTACAGTTTTTATTAAAAATTTTCAGACACTTGATTGTGAGCTCATTTTTAAGATATATATCTAAAATCTTAGTTTCAGAAATATATGAGTTAACTGAGATGTATAAGAATATAATATGCATATTTAATTTTCTGTAAAACGAAGATATATTTAGAACAAGATATTTTTATCTTTATGTGGAATAACTATTGAAAGGATGTTATAATTGATATTAGCAAAGAATATTTTATAAAAAAACAAATAAAAATGGACGGTTTCTTTTTATTTTTATAAAGCTGTTTTAGATTTTCCATTTGTGAGATTATGACATGCATTACAAAGATTGAATTTCATCAAGTAGTTCTTAAGCATTTAAGATAATATATTTGAAATTGTTGAACAAAAACCACAGTATCATATAGATTTAAATTTTAAATGTACTTTAAAATAAATTATTGAAATGCAATTACATTTCTTTTTAATTGCGCTTCATTTTCCATTATACTTTTTACATAATTTGTTGTATTATTTACGGTAGATATTAAAATACATAGAACCGTGATTTATATTTTCATTATTTAAGAGAAATTTAATATATTAGCACTGATAAATAGTAATAATTATTCATACTGTTTTCAACATTTATTATCATTTGATATTTAACAGATATCCGTTTACACTATGAAATAGAATCCTAACATGTCATGATTATTCAGATTGTGAAATAAAGTCTTAAGGTTCAGTTTTTGAATTCTTAATATTTTAAATTTGAATTTTTCAGCAAATACATTGAATTTTAAAAATGTATTATTAAACAAAAAATAGTGTTTATCGAAGAATTAATTTAAAAATTTAAATCTTATTCATATTTTGAATTATTAGGGTTATTCCACCTCTGTTTGAATTTAATATTTCATAAAATTATTTTAAAGTAAAAGATTAAATGCAACTCAATAAATGCTATCTGATGTAAATTTGCAAAATTTGAAAAACACGCACAATGTGTTTTAAAAATATTATATTTCTGAATATCACTCATATTTACTTTCAGAAATTTCTCTTTTCTTATCAATATGTATCTACATGCAAAATTTTCTGCACATTTTCTTAATAAATACATATCATGTATTTTAGAATATAAACTGATTAATATTATATTAGATGATATACGATTTTATAACTAGAATATATATTCTAGGAGAAATACATTATTTTAAAATGCTAAATGCATATTATGTTATCAATGAAGAGAAATTAATTTACATATATCTATATATATATATATATATATATATATATATATATATATATATATATATATATATATATATATATTTGTAAAGAATAATATTTACTTGTGTGCAAACATTTTCCAATACACTTACATTAAAAGGTATTGGAAAAACAAGTAGTTGAAAGTATATAAGCAAGTAGTAATTATCGAAATACAATTTGTACGTGGTTACAGCTGCTATTGCTTTTAAGGAATTATTAAAGTAATTCCTAGCCTCAGTTTCATTATTTTTTTAACTGCATTTATAACTGTAATATTTCAAATTTAGGCAAAATGATTCTTTAATCATTATAAGTTAAATATAATTATGAAACAATGCACATAATTATATTTAACTTATAATAATTAAAGAATCATTTAAAAATGATATTAAACTTAATATTTTATATAAAACAGAAATGTAGGATTTAATGTATATATTTTTAACACAAATTTTATAATAGTATTTTTATCACGTACATTGTATTTATATTAGTAAACATATTTTATCAATTGCAAACTTGATTCAGAATTTAATTGATTCAATATTACGATCTTAATAAACTCTTCACTCTGATTAACGTGAATAGATTTTCCAGTTTTTTCAAATGTTTCGATCCCTTTTCTTCACTTAACTTTACTCCTGCCTATAGCAAATCAAGTTTTGTTTCTGCTAACATTTATATTTTAGAATACAAAAAATTTAAATGTCACTTGATTTTCACAAGTTCAAATAATGTACCATACTTTTTTGCTATTATTTTAAATGTATAAATATCTGTAAATTTGCAAATCTATGCATATTCAAACTTAAAAATATTAAGGAAAAGATTGTCTTCACTATTTTGTAAAAGCACGTTTTGGTATCAAAAACTTTGTAAATCTAAAATTATTCATATCTAGATGCATATTTAAGATATTCTTATAATCCAAGTTTGCTTGTTTCGCAGTTCCTAATATTATACACCAAATAAAATATTAGAACATACATTAAAAATTTATCCTTTCAAACTCTAATATTTTACTTAAAATTATTGAATAATTAACAGAGAAAATTTACAGGGGACTAATAAGTAAGGAATTAAAATAAAAATTCTCTAAAAGGCTTCAACGTTTTGAAATTTTTAAAATTATTCAGCACAAATAAATTAGATTTAAAATTAGCATGCGTTTCAGAAATATTTTTCAGTAAAAATGTTTAACAAGCACATTTTTTAAATTAAGTTGATCTTTGCATAGCATTAAATTTCTTATTGTATTATTCTGCTTTTGTTTGCAGCTAATCAGTTATTGAAAAGGTTCTTAATTAAGCACAAATTCTATAACTAATTAGCTGAAACAGCACCAGAATAATTATATGCACCTTAAAAAATGTAATGAATGTAAACAGTAAGTAATTTTTCTGCTATGTATGTGCTAGAAATCATTTTATGCTAACTATAACATTACTTGCTACTGGAAAAAACCAATGCAAAAAATAACTAAAAAATGCTAATTAAATAAATTATTTTTCGTTTTCTAATGAATGGGATTGTTTATTGCTGCAGTAATTTATAAAGTAATACCTATAATTCAAAGTTTATGTATATTAATCTTTATAAATTTAAATACCGATTTAAGATTATAAAAAATTACAATATATTTTATTGACTTTTTTTTTTATTTTAGTGCATGAAAATAAATTTTAATTTCCTAAATTGTTGGCAGAAATATTTAATCTGTACTCTCATTAAATAATTCTGCCATCGTTTATGGAAACACTTGCCTTTTGAAATTTAAGTTATTTACAAAAATGATTTATGAAAGAAAAGGCATGAGAGAGAAAAGGCATTTAGATATATTTTAAAAAGTACATGTATATTTCTCTCTAAATATATTCCGATGCTACATTAATTATTCTCTGATTAATCTCAAGAAGAACAAAGGAAGTGTTTCAAAGGTAAGAAATCAAGCAGGACTTAATCGTGTGACGAAACAAACAGATTACTACTATATTAAAAGATCTCAAAAACTCATTTTCAAAAAACAGAAACATGAAGGGGAAACAAACTCACATTGATAACTGTTTAGCTTGGGCTATGGAGCATATGTCCTGAACTAAAGAATGGGCTTCTGTTATATTTTCCGATGAAAAGAAATTTAACTTAGACGATTCGGACGGATATCAGCACTACTGGCTTTGTCTGGGGAATAAAGACGAATACTATTCAACATAACAAATGGAAGGAGGGAGTCCAATGGTTTAGTTGGCTGTTGTATACAGAAAAAGGACAAGTCTTCTTTTCTCAAATGGTATACAAAAACATGCGGACTACGTTCAAGTGCTGAATTCCGAGCTTCTTCCTTATGGCTCTGACTTGGGGGATGAAGTTTCCGCATGACGGTGCTTCCATTCACACCGCGACTCGGAAAAAACATTGGATCCTAACAAATAATGGGAACAAATGATATTGAGCAAATAGTGGGGATCCTAACAAATAGTAGAAGGGCAGCATTATAATGTTTTACCATGGACAGCCAAAATTCCTGACCTTAATATAGTGGAAAACTTCTGGCCAATGCTAGTTCTTTGAGTTTATGCTAACGGAAGGCAATTTGATATGCTAACTCAGCTTCGAGAAGTATTGAAGGACTCGTAGGACAATTTTTATCAAACAAAAGTTCAATCTCTACACAATTCACTTCCAAACAGAATATCTGAAGTTTTATAATGGCCAATCGGAAGAACATTCTTTATTAAAAACACTATTTTTTCATTCATTATAATGCTGTCCTACTTTTTTTACAAAATTTCATAAAAGGGAAACTATTTTTTCCCATTAATATTTTATGTTCGAATATCATAATTCTAATATTAAAATTATATTTTTAAAATATTTGTAAAATACTTTTAATAAAAAGAAATTTAGTAATGTAGTGACCTCTATGTTTCTTCTTTTAATTTCTGTACTTTTTAGTTTTTTTTTTTTTTTTTTTTTTTTTAATATGGCAACAAAAGTTTTTGTTTACCAAAAAAAAAAAAAAAGAATTATTGTTATTGTGTTTTTACATAGCAATGACAGATTGATATCAATAAATTAATAAACGAGTTCTATTCCTTTTTTAATTAGATTTTTTTCTATCTAAGTTCTATTCATTTTGAGTTAAATATTTGTCGTGGATTAAAGATTCGTATGAAAGAAAGCCACTTCATTGTTGACTACAGGGCGTGATATTCGAAAATCGAAAATGGAAAGCAAAAGCGACGTTTCATCATAAATTTCTAGAGTTAGTTTTAAATTCCCTGCGTTTTGGAAACCGGATCCCAAGATATGGATTCTGCAGTTGGAAGCTCAATTTCGAAATGCGGAAATTACAACAGATCAAACAAAGTACGATTATGTTTTGAGCTTCATTGATGCTGAAATATTATCTCAAGTGTCTGACATTGTAATCAATTCCCCAAATGACGATAAATACGGGGCTATTAAAGAGATACTAATTTTAATCTTCACCGAAATCAAAACACAAAAGACTAAAAAATTATAACTGAAATAGAATTGGGCGATAGAAAACCTTCACAGTTGTTATGTGAAATAAAATTATAAAGTAGGTGAAACTTTTCTTAAAACTCTCAAGATTCAAAAATTGCCAACAGAAATTTATGGTATTTTATCTGTCAGTGGTGACGATTTAATCAAATTGGCAACAATGTCCGATAAATTGTGGGAAATAAATTCCACGTCATATCAGAATGCTGCCGTAACTTGCTCTAGTGATAATAACGTTTTAGTTAACTTGCAAGAACAGATAACAGAGTTGTCTCCACAAGTAAACGAATATTATTATATACTGTCTTTTATTCATAAAAGACAGTCTAGACGTCTAGAATTCAGACCAGACTCTAGAAGTAATTCTATTAATTGACGTAGTATCAGTGATAAAAGTATATGTTATTATCACTCAAGGTTTTGCAATAAAGCTAACAAATGTAATTATCCTTGCAATTGTCCAAACACTAACACGCAGGAAAACTAAACCCCCGACTCTCACAGGCGACATGGGGTCAAGGGGTAGAAACGTGTCGTCTTTTCATTAGAGATAAAGAAATTGCCACTGAATTTTTAATTGATACAGGTGCGGAAATTTCCGTGGTTTCACCATTATCGAAAGGAAAAAGAACTGCTGCAAAGCTAGAACTCTTCGCAGCAAACGGAACTAAAATTAAGAGGTATGGGCAAAAGCTGATAAAATTGGATTTAGGATTGCGAAGAGCATTTAATTAGCTTTTTGTAATCGTCAATGTCAATAAGCCAATTATTGGTACTGACTTTTTGTCTCACTTTCACCTTTTGGTTGACAGCAAAATCCGGAAATTAATCGATGGCATCACTTTCTTGTCGTCTACTGGTAAACCCTCCTATGTTAACATTTCACCAAGGGTCCATGCAGTACACAATCAGTATGAAGTAATCCTCAAAAAAGTTTCAGATATTCTGCGGCTAACAATCGCCAATGAAAAATCAAAAGTCATCAAATTGAACATTTCATTGACACCAAGGGGGCTCCTTTTGCAACTAGGGTTATAAGTTTATCAGCCGAAAAATTAAAAGCAGCTAAAGCAGAATTTGAGTTTATGTTGCAACAAGGGATTTGCTAACTTTCATAAAGTTGTTGGGACACTCCTCTACATCCCACCCTAAAGAAATCGGGGTATTGGAGACCATGTGTAAATTACAGGTCTCTTAACAACATAACCATTCCTGATCGATATCCTCTGCCGTTCCTCACCAACTGTGGCTTCATCTTACACGGAAAAAATATTTTCTTATCAATTGACCTAGTTCGAGCTTACCAACAAATTCCAGTTCATGAAAGTGAAATTCCCAAAACAGCCATTATAACTCCTTTTGGATTGTTCGAATTTCCATTCATGACCTTTGGCTTACCCAATGCAGCGCAGACATTTCAACGATTTATGAACATGGTACTGTCTGGATTATACTTTATATTCTGTTACTTATAGATGACATTCTACTCACTTTTCCAGATGAGGAATCACATCGCAAGCTTTTGCTCGCAGTTTTTCAAAGGTTAACTGACCATGGCTTTTCATCAAAGTTTGCAAAATGTATTTTTGGCGTATCTAAACTTAGTTATTTAGGATTTGAAATCACAATGGAAGGGATAAAACCACTTCCAACGACAGTTGATGAAATGCAAACATACCCAAAAACACTTCATCCACCAGCTTACGTAGGTTTCAGGGAATAATAAATTTTTGTCACCGCTTCATCCCAAATTGTGCCAAGATTCAAGAACCATTAATCTCACTACTCAGTGGAAGATGCAAAAATAGTAAAATACCGCTAACATGGACTGAAGATTCTCGTAATGCATACAACTGATGCTACTATATCTCTTACACGCGATGATTCGGATATAGCTATCGGAGCCGTAATTCATCAAATTGAACAAAGGCAGGTTCGTCCATTAAGTTTCTTCACAAATTCGTTGACTGACATACAGAGAAAATACAGCGCATATGATCAAGAGTTCTTGTCCATCTACACTGCAATAAAATATGTTAGATAACTATTAGAGGGAAAATATTTCAATATTTATATAGACCACTAACCTGTTACCTTTGCTTTCCAACAAAATTTAAACAAAGCTTCTCCCAGACAAGCAAGACAATTGAGTTACTTTGTTGACTTTTCAGCGAATATTCGTTTCGTCAAGGGAGAAGAAAACGTTGTTGCAGATGCTCTTTCCAGAATTAATACCATATTCAACTTCTTCAATTGATTACGAAATTATTGCAGAATCTCAAGACGTTGAAGATTTAACAATTTTAAAGAACAACCCAAGCTTTAATATGGTTCAGATTTCCATTCCTGACACGGACATATCAATTTATTGTGATGTGTCCATCAACATACACTCCCTCAAAATTTCACCGACAGATATTTTCTTCTATTCATAATCTATCACATCTAAAAGATTCATATGGCCAAATATCAAGAAAGATTGTCAGTTATGGTGTAGAGAATGCATGGAATGTCAACGATCTAAAGTACAAAGACATACCAAGTCAGCTTTTATGAGGTTTTAATGTTCCACCTGAACGGTTTCAACACGTTCACATTGATATTGTCGGACCTTTGCCTTCAAGCCAAGGTTTCAGATATTTACTTACGATGATTGATCGTTTTTCAAGATGGGTAGAAGCCCTTCCTATGGAGGATCAATCAGCAGAAACAGTTGCAAAGGGCATGATATAAACCTGGATTTCTCATATCGGAATACCACAGCGTATTACATCTGACCAAGGGCGTCAATTTGTAGGTCAACTCTTTTCATGTTTGAGCAACTACTTCTGTTTTCGAAAATCTCGAAGAACAACATATCATCCACAATCGAATGGATTGATTGAACGACAACACATGATTTCAAAGGCATGCTTGAAATGTCATTTTCAACAATGCGAGTCTTGGGGAGACGCCATACCTTTAGTGCTTCTTGGATTACGTTCTGCACTGAAAGAAGATATCGGATATTCTTCAGCCGAGCTTCTTTATGGAAGTCCTCTCTGCTTACCCGCAGAATTCGTCACTATGATTCCTAAAGTCACGCACTCAGAGTTCATGCAAAAGTTGCAAAATATTATCCGTAACATAAAACATGTTACAACGACGACCCATGGCAATACAATCGTATTCATTTCGAAAAACCTTTTGAATTGCTCACATGTTTTTGTCTACAATAACTCAGGCACTTCATCTTTGCAGTCAGTTTATCTTGGGCCTTATGTTGTCAAGAACAGAGCACCAAAGTATTTTGATATTGAAATTAATGGAACTCTTCAAAGAATTTCAATTGATAGACTGAAACCATGTTTCACCATAAAATATAATGAAAAACAGACTCTTGAAACTCACAGAGACACGAATTATCCAGATCCACACACCCAGCACAAATCTCTGGAGAAAATTTCGTCACCGGTCAATCGTAACCATAACCATACTAAACGCAGTGGAAGGACTGTCAAGTTTCCACATCTTTTAAAGGACTATGTTTCATAATCGTTTACACTAGGAAGGGAGTGTGAAGCGACCTCTATGTTCCCTCTTCTTATTTTTTTTAATTTCTGTACTTTTTAGTTAGCTTAATATGGCAAGAGAAAATTTTGTTTACCATAAAAAAAAATATATATTATTGTGTTTTTACATAGCAAAGGCAAATTGATATCAATAAAATAGTAAACGAGTTATATGCCTTTTATAATTCGATTTTTTCTATCTAAGTTCTATATATTTAGTGTTAAATGTCCGTGGATTAAAGATTAGTATTAAAGAAAGCCACTTCATTAAAAATAAAATATTTTTTGGTTATTGTTATAAAATCAAGTGTGCTTCTACTTTTTTACGTGGTATATATTTGCATATACATTTGAATAAAAACTTTTAAATATGAACTTCTTATGTAATTAACATATGATATTTTTTTCTATTACATTTATATATAAGAGTTACAAATATTTTCTAAATGTGAAATTAAGTCAATCATTTTAATTGTTATAAAAAATAAAAGATATAACATATATAAACATTAAATACTTAGGTCAATTTCCAAAACAAAACTATTTTTTCATATATGTTTCGTCAAAACTCACGTTTGCTATGGTAAAAGAAAATCATTCATCCTTTCAACTTTGCCCCGCAAAGATCTGAAATCTAATTTAAATAAGTTATGACGTATGTGCTTCAATGATCTATGTTAATGCAAATATTTAACGCTGGATACATTCAGTATTTGAATACAAATACCTTTATTTCACATATTTCATGCTCAGAGAGAAAGGTTAACCAGATAACGGTGTCCATCCTAATGCCCGAATTGTATGCTCATCTGATTCTTAATACATTTATTTTGTATGTTAATGAGTCATTTCCAGTAGTGAGTATAAATATAGACTCAAGGCTTAAGTGGAGTTTAAACATGTATCTCATTTATATTTTTCGCATTAGTTTTCGCTTACTATAGAATAATTCGTGCAGAATTGTCATGTGAGCGCATTTATTTTTTTTTAAAAGTTGTGTAAAAAATAGATCATGTTTCACGATCATAATCATGTAATAGAGATATAATTTAATAATACTTTAACATTTAATACGTCTTATATTTGTTTTAATACAATAATATAAAAATTAAATACGTCTTATATTTGTTTTCTGTAATATAATAAGCAAAACATATGTTTTAAAATTTCTTTTCTCTTAACAAATGAAATTCTAGAAATACATCCGTTTGTATTAAGTGCATTAATTTCTTATTTTATTTTAGTTTGAATATAATTAACTATACATATATATATACTATATATATATATAGCTTATAAATAACGGAAAAATTAAGGCCTTAATAGTATTGTAATATTGAATGATAAGTGAATGTGTGATGTATGTGTAATTGTCTTTTAAATTATAATTTCATTAAACAACTTAACATAAATTAATACTTCTAAGGACATTCATTTCAATACAATCAGTAATATAATAGCTCCATTTTGCTTTCACTAGATTCTATATTTTTTTATTTATTATTTAATATTTCTATATTAATACCACGAGTTCAGATTATTTTATTGAATTCATTTCTCAATTACAGTCAGAATAATAAGACTCATTCCAAAGACTTACTTGAAGAAAAGAATGATTATAAGTGAACAATAAAGTTAGAAAGTACAGTCGCAATTACTCATGTATAACTGTTATTAAATCCGCATACATATATAAAAGTTCTATTTGAAATTAATAAGATTTAATTTCCTGTTACGTTTGATAGAGTGATACAATTGAGAATGAGTTTGAATTTTCTGGAAAAGTTCTTAAAGTGCATTAAGTGATAATAAATATAACAGTTACAGAATTATTACTTTAAAAATAAAATTATTTGATAATTACTAATAACAATATATTTCATAAGGGCTGGACTTCTTTCCGGATTTTGATTAAAATTAAATTTTTCTCAGATTATAAAAAATAAGTCTTCATATATATTCTTTATTGAATTATTTTAATAAAATTTAATAAAGTTTAGTAAGTGTCATTACAAATATAAGGGCATTCATAGTTATTTTGAAGTGAATGGTAATGAACAAATCTTGAATAAATGTATTTGAAATTAAAGTTGAAACAGAATATTTTAAAAGATAATTCATACAAATTTAAGTTTGGTAGTATTAACAATATGATGCTCAAAAATATTATTCCATTAATTATCTTTGTAAATGATTAATTTTTAAAAATGAGCTAAAATATAAAATACGTTAAGTGTAAAATGATCTCAAAAATTAATTATTATGGAAAATTAGAATGTAAATACTTCAGTACATTGTTATTAATTTCCATTCTTCGTTTCTCTTATCTGTAGATCTTTAAGTAGAATACAGTTATTTAATATAGCTTCTTTTAAAATCTATACAGACGATAGATTAACAGCATATATTTTCACGAATTTAGTTTGATAAGTATTGATTTAAAATATTTTGATATTAAATTTTTTTTAACTAACTTTAAATATTAAGCAGCTGTATATTATTTATAAATGATATGTGATTTATAATGATTTATAAAGGATAGGAATATTATGCTCACACAAATTTACAGAATATAAATGAAGTAAACACACTGCCCAACGTTTTCATAATTTTAATTTTTACTTAAAAATAAAATTATCATAGTTGTCTATAAATGGTTACATTAATTATTTCGTTATAGGATAAAATGAAAATTAATTATACGTCATTGATACACTGCCCGACACTAAAAATGCAACACCAAGAACAAATTGCCAGAAAGTGACGAAACTCGGCTAACAGAGAGAAAAAGCAACAAACAATAAGTGATTATTTCGAAATTATATGCATAATACATTATGAGAACAGGGTTGGCTCATTAGGTTGTAGGAAAACAGTGGACGGTGATAAACGAAGCTATATGACTGTACACAGAGTGAAGGGCAGTATTAATGGCCACCTGAGGTAAAACTCTTATCTGTCAAACATTTATTAAAGTGCGTCTTCTAAAGGAGGCAGATGCAGCGTCTGCATATTGCATCCAATCATATCTGAAACATGTTCGACTGATGAGAGATCTGATGAGAATAGTGACTAGAAAAGCAGCTATACACCTTCAAGAGCATGTTGATGCGAGCAATGTGCGTTGTGGAATTAACTTGCTGGTAAAAGGCACTGAGTAACCCATGTAGGAAGAGCATTGTCTCCGATTTCAGAGCTTTCAGCACATCATCCACGTAATGTTACAGTCCCGTAAATGCGAACTAGAGGTGACCTGGAATGGTACACAATGTCAGCGCAAAAATGAACCCACGTTGCACTTTCCAAAATTGCTACAGTAATGAACCTATTTCCACGTCAGTGCCACATCATACGTGATGACAATCACTGAAGAAACCAAAGATTGACTCTTCTGAGAAAAATATCCAGGGTCATTCCGTCTTTCCCATTGCTCTGATGTGATATAATTCCATTCGTTGCTATCTATGTTCGGGGGTCAATGGAAATCTTCATATTGGATGCTATGAGCGCCAGCTACTAGTAATCAATCGACGGCAAATTACTCTGCGCTTGATAGGTAAAGTCCCAGTGCAATAACAACCACAAAAGTTCTTGCGCCTGCTGCAGAATTTTGGTAGTTGTTTTTATTTGCAATGCCACTACCTCCCATTAGATTTGTTGATCCACGCGTGCTGATGCGATTATTTTTGAAGCAGCATGAAATTGTTCACTCGGCTTGTTCCTCACTTTATATATTTTCTTGCATGCGCTGGATATCTGGGCATTTCACGTCAACTCGCCTAACTCGGTAAGGTAAGTTTAACCTGAATTTTGCTTAACTTTCTGACCACCGCTTTTTTTTGTAATTCATTTTCACTGTCAGACAGTGTATATATAATTATACTAACGTAGCATTACAAATATAGAAAATACAACTATTGAAAAAGAGTCATCTTTGTTTAGGATGCATAGAACACTTTTATTTAAGGCTTCATTTAAATAAAGAATTTAAATTCAAATATAAAATTGTAAAACTTATATTTTATAATAGAAAAGTGACCTTTGAAAAAAACTGAGCAGCAACAATAAGTATAAATACGTTTAAACATTTGAATAATGTTAATGTAATTATCTATGTCATAAAACTTTCAAATTAAAACAAGCGCATACGTAAAATTTTCCTAATATATGAATTAAAAACAAATCTACTTTCTAATTAAAGTATTGCTATAGTTATTATCTTTAGTTTTGATAGTTATCAAGAAAGAAATAGTTTAATGAATATATATGCAAGAGAAACACTAATTGATTCCAAAAAGTTCGAAATGTTAGCTTAGTGAGATAAGAGCATAATTTCAAGAAACTGCCATAGAGTAGTGATTAATCACTTCTATGTAACAATGTTTTATACAAAGTTTACATAAAATATTTCATAATTCTTCTCAGCATATATAATCTCAAATGATTGAAATTTGCATTTTTCGTTCAATATAAGTTATTTATTTTTGAAATTTGTTATCTTATTGGATCAGGTTTGAAAGTTAGTCGGCATATAATTATTGATTAAATTAAAAGTATTTCATCTTTCCGACTTTCATGAACATGTTCGAAAATGTATAGTGTTCCAAATGCACGCCATTATTTTATTAAAATGTTTTTAATTTATTTTCTGAAAGGTAAAAAATGATACCAAATATTAGCCACTTACAAATCATTTTAAATTATCATATGTTTATTTCATAACCGTGTATCAAATTTAGAATTAAATTTTAAATTATTGTTTTCTCCAGCTAGTTTCGATTCCATAATTATTAATAGTATGGTTTCACTGGCATCATCAGTAAATATATATCTATTTGTTCGGTTCAGTGTTTGTATTAAAATACTGAGAATAATTATAATTAGAATAAATAATACTGAGAATAATTATAATTATAATTAAAATACTGAGAATAATTATAATTAGAATAAATAATACTGAGAATAATTATAATTATAATTAAAATACTGAGAATAATTATAATCTATAACTGAGAATTAATTAGTAAAAGATATATTGTGTGTTCTAAATTGAAACAATAAAAAATAATTTTGGTAATTTTAGTGTGCACTGAAAGAAGCTTTTTAATTATTGCGTTTTTATAAAAGTGAATTTTAGTTAAAATTAAAAATGCATTTATATAGAATATTTTTACATTTCATTAAAGGAACTTTATTTGATGAATTTGAATTGATCAAAGTAAGGGCATTTGACGATTATTTCCTCCTACCTTAATATGTCGTACGAATTTGGTTGGTTACCCTATTAAGTGATAATTGGCTATGTTTACGGTATACCAACCACACAAGTAATGATGAAAAATGATGGAATTTTAATTTGCTAAACCTGACAACATATATGCATACCATAAATATACAAGGAATTAATTAAAGTTTTTAAAAATATTTTTAAGAAAACTTGAAAAAATACGATACAAGAAAAAATGAAGTGAAGAAAATTATGTAACATATATGTAAAAATTGGAATACATTGTTGCCGTAGTTAAAATTATGTTCAATAACTTCTTATTATAAACAAGTAAAATAAAGAATTTAAGAATCATTAAATATATATTTGTAATAATAATTTTATATATATATATATATATATATATATATATATATATATATATATATATATATATATATATATATATATATATATATATATATATATTATATATTATATAATGATTATATAATAAAAAAAATCCATACCATATATATTTTAAGAATTCCATATAAACATACATATCACTAAATACGAGGAATTAGTGTTATGTGAAATAACAAAAACTCCCACTTTATCACACGAGAAAAAGTAATTTTTAAATTTTATAGACTATCAGAAGGAATGATACTAAGCTGACAGTGAATTTCAGAAAGAAATTTTTTTAACATTGTACTTATAAATAAGTCATGAATATAAGAGTAGTGTGCATTAGCAGAAGCTGGAGAAGTGATTGTTAATAGCTCTCAACTCCTCCACTAATATCTCCACTTACTTTTAATAACAATAGCTCTCAATCACCATAAAAACTCCACCCACTTTTGGAGAGTAATGGCACTACTTTAGTCACTAAAACCCCACCCACCTTTAGAAAAGGATGATATCATTTACCTATAGCTTTTTCCACCCACATTTAAATAGTAATAGTCACAAACTTCCATGAAAATCAGACCCAGAAAAATGATATAAGAAACACCATAATTTTCCATCCCTTTTAAAAACAATGGCTCTTAAGACCTCCATTAAAACCCCACCAACTCTTAAAAAAGCGACCATAACAATTTTTATAAAACGGTGGTCCCGAATAGTTGCTGAGACGGAAGGGTATCTATTTTGGTGAGTACCCCCTTTTTCTCAGATGGGAAGCTTATAAAACAATGGTTTCAAAGCCTCTTAAAAAGAAAAAATGTATACACAAGAGAGATATTTTAATTATTTAAAGACAACAAATATATAAACAAACAAATGGAAATGAATAAAAAGAAAACCCATTTGATAAAGTTATGCCCACGCATCTCATTAATTTATAGTTTTCGAGCAGAATTTCAGAAGCTTCAGTCAATGATACTTTCATCAACTGAAAGAGATGCATTAATCGCTTGCTTAGGAAGTTTAGAAGAAAAGTTTCAAAAAAATATTTGAGAGTCTTGATGAGAGCTGAAGGAAACAGCTGTTTTAGGAATACAAAACAAAAGAATTCCAAGTCATTATCTTTTAATAGTTCGAAAACTATTAAAAAATTTATTTCTGTTTACCCACATGGTTCATTGAAAGTGTCATTACATATTTCGCTTTATTCCTCATATTGTTATTGTGTAGTGATCGAGAGCTAAAGTGCTTATACCATCATCCAATATATGACGCGTATCATCTTCCCTGGAGAGGGCGACATTATTTACACGTATGGAATTAATCTCATGTTTTGTGTTTCTGATTATATTCAAAGTTCTGTGCTGTACTTTTTTCTTGAATAGGCATTTCTTGTAGTCCTGAAAGGTAATCCTATTTTTCACGACACATTTCTTTACTCTTTTTGACTTTTTCATCAAGCTTGCTTCAGTTTTACAGGCATACATTTTTTATGTTAATCCTACGAATTCTTCTCTAATTTTTCCACCAATCTCATCCTTCTTTTTTCCCAGAACCTTTTTATTTAACCATGGCATTTCATATTTATTATTTTCTGGGTTATCCGACGTATCAAAGTAATCAATCATTCCTTTCATATTTTCAAAAAAGTCCTCCGTTTTTACATCGTATATGAAGCTGTCCGTGTCCATATATAACAGTTTAGCATCCTCCCCATACTTTGGCTTCATCACATTATTGTGAAAGTCATACATTAAATGCTTGGATAGATCCAATATACTCATCCCAACATAGATGGGCTTATCCAAGCATACTTTAGTTTTGTTCACATATATAACGAACAAATTTTCATCAAATATAGTTCTATCTTTAAAATTTGGTTTAGCTATAAGTTTTTCCGCTTTCTTGGAATCACACAGAAGTCTGAGATCGAGGCTTTTCCTGATATTTCCCCTCGTCTTACCGAACATGGAGTTTTTCATGATTTTGTAAAAGTCCTTTTCGAAATGATTAGTTGCCCTGGTTCTCATCTGATTGCTTAGATATATATATATACTTCAGTAAGCAATTGTACTGGTTGAACTCCAACACTCTGTGCACCTTTTTCAACATTTTCCCCAGCTGCAAATATTGTTTTAGAACCCTGTAATGGATGACGTAATGTTCTTTGTCACATAGGGTTGTTTTTAGACTGCTTCGAACCATAGGGTACTCTGCATTATTTGATTTGTATTCAAGACATTATTATATATTAACTATTTTAAAAGCAAATATTCACATTTTAAATGTATGTATTTTTTGTTAAAACACTTACTTATTAAGTGCCTTTAAAATCCAGATTATTCTGAATTAGAATTTTCAAAAAATTAAAAATTACCTTTGAATTAAACATGTGATATGAATTAAGAATACAATATGTATATATATATCGATAGATAGAAAAAGGATATTATTCGCTTTTAATGCTAATTTTTATTGAATAATCCGAATAAGTTTTCTAAATTTAAAATTTTCAGATATTACATAAGCCCCTACTAAACAGAGAGAAAAATGTGAAATGCATTCTAAATTCATTGTTGTTAGAGTTAATGGTGAATATTGAGTATTTTTTGGTGTGAATATTTCAGAAGTATATTTAAGTTCTCCGTTTTTTCGTGACACGTGGTATAAATCACAGTTTCAGGTAAATTTATTTCTCATATTACCTGATATAAAGTCAATCAAAATTATACAAAATATTGAAACTTTATCACACAAATATGTTATAAACTGCCATTTCTGTAAAATTCAGTACAAAAATTATTTCCTTGTGAATCTTCAAATATTTAACAAAAACATTCAACTAATTGGTGATCTAATATTTCCTGATTTACTTTGCACACTAGTAACTAATACAAGGATTTTTGTAAATTTCGTAAGTTATGAAATCTATATATATTTCAGAATATAACACATTTATTGCATAATAAAGCGAAATCCTTTTAGAAAATACAATTTAATACTAACAAAATTTTCGTATTCTTTCTTTTAAACAACATTTCTAAACGTACAGCGCATGAAGGAAAGCATGATGTGGGAAAAAGAATATAATGTGAAATAACACACATAGTATAAATATTTTATTTAAAAGAATATCAAACTTATTTACTTAACAAGTAATTTATTTAAATCTTTAATGACTCAATAGAAAAAATTGTTGATTTATTTATATAAAACTGCACATCTTTGTTCTACTGACATCAGAATTTTATAGGTAATATTTTTTACAGATATTTGTTTCATTTTTCTTAATCTACAGTAAATATTATTTTGTCTCATTAATTTCTACATAGGTAATTAGGATTGCATTTTTGACATACATTAATTGTCAAACAATTGCATAAATTGATTAATCATTAGTTAAACAACTTGTTCGTTTAAGTATTTTTTTCTAAATACATTTTGTTTATCAAAATAAAATTATTCATACTTGTTTTTATCTTAAATATTTTTATATAATCACAATTCTAAAGACAGTTTTTGAGCTGTAAAATATTTAGAATGCTTTATTTTTTATATATTTAATTAAACTTGACAATATGAATTTCTTTATTGAGCTTAGTTTTTGTACAATTTTAAATTTTACAATCAGTACATTATGGAATATTTAGAATGTCTTTTAAGGAAAAAATAGTGTATAATAAATATTTATAATTTGGTTATTTACTATGTAAAATTGTTCTATAGGTACTATAGGTACCAAAATATTGTATGGAAGTATCAACATTATAAGTTTATAAACAGCAAGTAAAGTATGGATGTTTTGCTGAAATCCCGTCACAAAAAAATAAATAAATAAATCCGGAAGTGAATGAAAGGGAAGTGAAAAAAAATCCGGAAGTTGCTTGTTGTATCTGTAAAAGAATGAAATGATCGTTTCTTATCGATAGAATTAATAATACGTATTTATACATTTGATACAAATTATCAACTATGTACATTTTGTTTAATATGATGCTCTCTGTACAGCAATGGGATTGTTTCACAGTATCATAGCCTGCGAATCTTTGTAAAAAAAGGTAGTACTGCACTGATAGTTAATTTGTACGCGTATAAATTGCTTAAAATTGAATTTTGCCTTATCTATTTTTCTTAAGTTATTCAATTGTGGTATTTATCTATTCTTCATATGCAAGACGTCTTATTAATAAGGTTTGTAGTTCTAAAAAGTGGTCATGTCACTGTGTGTTTTTCCAAATCCATGACATATCAAGAATCTCAAGATTATTTATCGAACTGGTATTTCTGAATTTCAAATATAAGATAGTAAAGAAGTAAATCACATAAATGTAGCATCTATTATGTGACTAATACCGAAAAATGAAGAATTTGCATTATATGTTATAGAAAGTGAATTAGAAGTTGAAGATGGTTTCAGTGTCTAATTTCAATCATTGAAAATTCTATATTGATGCAACACGCAACTCCAAGAAATTTCGTATTTAAGTTATGACAAAATAAATTATGTTTTCCAATGCTTGGGATTTTTAAAAAGCTATTAAATTCATATATGCATAAAAATGGAGCTGAAATTTATTGTTTGGAAGAATATTACTTTCGGTAAATTATTTTGTGAGACTCATAAATTTAGCTGCAGACAAGAAATTTTAAATTGTTCAAAATGAAGCTGAATAATTATCTTGAAGATCTTTGAAGAATACTGTAAAATATTTCTTTAAATTCTCCTTTCCAGTTATACAATTATATTGCGTGTAACAGTTTCCTTAGATTTCTCCGCTTCTGCATAGATTTCTTTGTTAACAATTCTACTGCTATTAATAACTAACAGTAAGAAAGTTTTTTCTTGTCAAAATTCTGTTCTGAAAAAATATACCATCGTTCTGGATAAAAAAAAAAGTTCTGAAGAACTTTTACCAGTTATTAATTCACTGACATATTTGTAATTGTATTCCATTAGAAGATAAGATTAAAAGCGAATTTGGCTAATTCTCCTGAGTCATCTTTGGTATCAAGTAACATTTCCTGGGAAATATTTTGCTATTGATTGCGATAGATATGTTCAGTATAGAATTTACCAGGTCTTTAGTGGTCACATGAAGGGAATTACATTCGAGAGAGGTCTCAAAATACACCTCAATTGTCCTAAATGACAAAATGAACCTTCATCACGAGTGCCTGAAGTTATCACTTGAGGACTAAACCAAATCTTCTACGCTTGTTTGTGATTTTCTGAAAGTGAGTGGACTTGTGGACCTCATCTAGTACGCTCATAGACATTTAGATTATTAAGAACAACAAGGAGAATATGCCATATTCACAAACAGTCACAATGATGTTTTCTGATTCTTTCCTGGCATTTAATCTGGATATTCTACATGTTGACATCAATGAAAATTAATATGTTTGCCACTTTATATAATCTAAAATGTATCATATTTGCAAACATAGCATATCATATTAGATACAAAATTTTGTTCATCGTGTATATTATAAGGAATATTAAAAAAAACAAAAAAAGTGTTTATATTGTTTATTAGTGTTACGGTTTATTATGACCATAGTATTGTTGCATTTTTCGAAAGTATGTTTTTAAACAAGTAATTAACTTAAATACCTTAAAAATATTTCCAAGCTATTTTTGTTTCTGCCCGATTAAGTAAATTCAAAAAGTAGCAGTGTAACAGTTTGAAAAATATGTCAAAAAGTAGGTTAAGGAATTTACTATAAATCTGTGAATGCAAATATAAATTTAATAAAATTGTTTGAATAAGTAAAGAAATAAATGTTCTGATTAAAGTCATATAAAATAAATATTTTGTGTAGTTACTATAGAAACATTAAAATGACATATAAAGCAATTATTTTCATTTTTCTCTAATATGAATTAAATCTTAAATATTCTGCACCAATAATTTATTATTTGTCTATAGAAATTAAATAAAGTAATTTTATTTCCTTAAATAAAGCTTTTTAGCCAAAGAATTCCAGCAAAAAATAATCCAAAAGATATGGCCTTTAATATAATGAGTTGTAAACAAGACTGTTATGAAGTAGTTATTTTCCCTTGAAACGAAATGATTAGTGGCATCAAACTACAAATTCGAGGTTATAAATAGAAATGTAAATTCCAGTTAATATGCTCGAATAATTTCGAAACATGTCCATGGAATTAATAGTATTTCCGAGAGCGTGTCTAGAATAGATATTCCCTGACAATAATATTCTCAGAAGCAATATTCATGTTACACTTCACAATTTAATTCGTTCCTCTAAATTATTTGAATGTTGTAAAGTAAACATTCGAAGTTTTCAATTTTCGTAAATCACACTTGAAGCTTATCAATTGTCGTATTACCTGTCACTTCCTTATCACAGTTTAGTGTAAGACGGAGTGATGAAATGGATTTATGAATGAATCCAACAAACCTTAGTTACATATTTCTACAATGAAATTCAGGTCATTGAAATTTAATCTTATTATTTTCATTTATACAAGAAAAATATTATGTTGAAGCTATAGTAATATATAAGTACAATAAAAAATAATTTTCATATTGAATATTAAATTTTTGGCTAAAATGATGCATATCAATTCAATAATTAAATCGCTAAAAATTAATTATTTTGTCGAAGTGTTAATCATAATGATTGTAGAATTTAACAGTAAAAGTGACACATAACATTGAAATGATATAATACTATTTCTGTTCAGTCAAAAGCGCTAACTTCACATGCATGTTTGTTTTTCTCTGTAAATTAAAAGAATAATATTTTTAATTAAAGCCTTAAATAAAGAAAAGGGTTAACAGATTTGCTTTCGAAAATTAATTTTGTGTTTTCTAATGTGTATGTGTAAGTAATGAAAGTATATTGTATGTGTTCTATTATATCAGTACTTTACTTTTATAAACATGCTTTATTTATTTGCATGCGTTTGTGAATATCGAAATAATTGAAATACACATATTTTATTTAAAATATAAGGATATGTCTAATATTGTTTTGTCCAATGAGAGAAGAATATTATTATATCTAAATGACTTCAGTCAACTTATAGATTAGATTCATTTAAGAATAGAGTCATACAATTGGTAACGAGCTTTTAAGAAAACAATTGCACCATTCTGAATAAATATGTGAAAACATTTCCATGTGTGATGTCAGTGAATTATATCGATAACCGATTGGGTGCCCTACACTATGTTATAAAATTTCCACTGCAATGAGTTCAGAAAAACTATACTGCATTTGTATTTTTGAATTGGAAACTCATTACTTTGCAGATTCGCATTCGTACAGAAAGAAAATTGCATCATAAATTAGATCTGGTCACAAAAACATTCTCTATATTTCATCATAATGTCGTTTTTACAGTATGGACAATTGAAAAGCAGAAAATTAGTATGTGGCTGCAGGTTTCCATGGAGACTATTGACAGTTTTTAAGAGGAAATCGCAAATTATTCTCTTATACATTCTTCTTATCATTGCAACACAGTCAAGTTGTAGTGCATCATTCTTCACAATAAAATAACCATATTTCCAACAAAGACACAGCAAAACAACAAAAGATGGGTGTGGAGCTTCCACTTTATACCTGCACGTTATTCACGAGTCTGCTTGAAAGATTTAAAATTTTTAATACGTCTGTACGGTAGGAAATGTACACATACATATTTAAATTGTATAAAAAATTGGCCATTACGTTTTCTTACTCAAACCTTATGCATATTTTATTTCCAGAAAGATCATAAAATAATTGATCGGACAAATAATTTAGTCTGCTCAGTCACTAATTCATCGGGCTTTCATCTATTTTTCAGCTGAATATATTTTTTATCAGTGGCACCATTTTAATGTGCATTTGGTATTAATATCTGTGACACAAGAGGCCTTGGAAATATTTTTATATCGTACATTTTTACTGTTAATGATAATTGTTAACATGTTTCATTGGCACGGAAAAGTTTAGTAGTTGAAAAAGTTCTAATATCATTTTCTCGCAGTTGCTTTCCTTTCATATTACAGTCGAATAACTCCCTGTTACAATAAGGTTTCTCTTTCGTCTACTATTTTTCCATCTTTGTCTTGTACGTTATAAAATACTAAGATATCGTAATTTTAATAATATATTTTCCAACTAATTTGGTATATCCAATTCACACTCTTTGATTGTCAATAATTCCAAACATTTTATAATTTTTGGAAAATATCTCAACAAATACCCTTTTATGGAAATTATGTTATTGGTAACAATATTAATGATTACGATATACGCTTTCAAATAACATTTTTATTCCATGGGGATTCCATCATTTTTCTGAACCTTGAAAAATATTAGTGACTTCAAGAATGTGCTTACCAAATCAAACATTAATAATAATATTCATTATTATACGGAAATTATATTAGGGTATATTTTGCTTCCCAGAAATGTCTTCATTAACATTTACTTTTTAAAAAATTAAAAGAATAAGTTCTGGTTCATTAAAAAGGTTTTACTTCAGGGTTTTAATTAGTTCAATTCTACCATGTTTAAAATTTTTTATACTGCAGATGTTATAAGTTTAAAAAAAGTTCATTTTAAAGCAAACTATGCAAATTGATTACATTGAAACCAATTACCAAATAACATTTCTTGATGTGACGAAAAATTCTAACAACAAATATTATAATTATCAGAAGAATGGAAAATTGTTTTTAGTAGCTCTTTATACAAATATTTCAGTATGGGCATGATTATCATTCCCTATACTTTTTTTTTAAAAAAAATTGCTACTTGTCATCTAGACACATATTATAACATATTAAGCAATTGATTTCTATGATTTCAAAAATATGCATGTTTATAGAAGTAATGTATATGTATTTGAAAATAATGCCATTCCATCGTCGATTGAGTTACTTCCAGCCGACAGACAATTTATGAGGAACATGAAGATAGGACAGAGAATGGGAGGTTGGTCCTTAAGGTAAATTGCAGGTAGACAGTCACCTGGACGTCACAGTGCACCGGCTATGACGAAGTTTGTTGGAACAAGGAACTGTGGAATATTTGTGGGGTGACGGTGTATCCAGAGTGATGTCAGCATGCATGTATCGACGCCTCCGATGAAAGGCGTATGTAATCCCACAAATCACGTTTACCAAAGTTCTTCAGAAGAAGCAAAATGACCTTCTTCAAACCGGAAAATTCCCATTTTCCGTCTATTGGTTGCTACTGAACTGTACTCTTGGAACACCTTGCAATGCTCACAGCATCCAATAAGAAGACTGTCATTGATCCCTCAGCATGGGCAGCAACGTCTAGATAGACACCAACGTGGCAGATTAGAGTGATGAGAATGACGGAATGGCACAGGATCATCTTCTCATATGAGTCAAACTTCTGTTTCTTCAATCATAGTCATCGCTAGCGTAAGTGGAGTAGACGTTGCCACATAAATTATCTGTCATAATAATTAGGTGTTGAAAAAATGAAATCTATATTTTAATGAGATGTTTCTTTTTTAATAATAATCAAATTCGATAATGCAATTATTATGCAAGGCATAAACATTCATCAAGATCGATTGCAATTGTATAAATATAATATCGATATTTCATATCTATTATAATATCGTTCAATTTGTTGATTCATACTTAAAAAATAGCTTCTAAGTATACCACAGTGAAAAAAAAAAGAAAATTGATTAAAACGACTGGCATGTTCTTATCTATTAAATTTGAAATTTTACCTTAAAATTTAATTTAATTATGTGCCAAAACAATTAAATAATTTCATAATATTATATTTAGATTTTTTGTTCACACTAAAATTGTAAAACATTATGTTTTGATAATATAAACAATGTTACATAAAATC
Organism: Latrodectus elegans; assembly: GCA_030067965.1. Classification (NCBI taxonomy): domain Eukaryota; kingdom Metazoa; phylum Arthropoda; class Arachnida; order Araneae; family Theridiidae; genus Latrodectus; species Latrodectus elegans. The sequence continues at coordinate 34,030,277 of CM057812.1, forward strand.
GATTTGTAAGTGTGAGTTTAATGGTTTAAGTTTGAGTAATTTATTTCTAGTTTATGCAGTCATGATGATTTAACACGTTAAGTAAAAAAGGCTTAATGCACACACGTTTTTAAAGTAAAATTGTACCTATTTTTATTAAAATGTATCATTTTAAAAATAAATAAAACATTATCACATTCAATTTACATTACTGAATTTATTTTAATCAAAGTATACCAGTCATATAAATCTAGGCTAATTAAATATTTGGTTATAACAAGCGTGTTGAAATATGTATCATTTAGGTTTCATTTATTTTCAAAAATTATGCAGTAAGACAGCATAATAAGCGAACTCAAAGAGCAATTTTTTAGAATAAATATCTTTCCCTTAATACAGAATTCTTAATAATATCATATTCAGAAGAACTGTCAAACTAATAAATATTAAATATCTTGTGTACATGTATGAAATCTGAATATGTAATATAATATTAGGCATTCTAATAAAAACTTATAAATAAGTTTTTCTCAAAAATGTTTTAGCAAATGTCAAATATTGAAAAGTTAGGAAAACATATTTCCGTTTTGGAAATCTAATTTAATAGTTAGATAACTTAAAAGATTACTATGAAGTAAATTGAATGAAAAAATAAAAAAAATATGTAATGTATGAAAAAATAAAAAAGAATGACAAATTTAAATGACTTTTTTAAATTTCATTTTTTAAAATGAAATAAATAAATAAAATAAAATATAAAATACATTACAACCGTACGTCAAGGGTTATTATTTCAAGTTTTATTAGATTAAATTCACCATTTTATTTTTTTGAAGTGTTAATAGTTTTTCTTGATACGTTATTTTGTTTTATGTTTCTTATTCTTCCTTTATTTACATTCAATTTTACCCTGTCAGTTATTTTAATTTAAATAAATCAAATTTTAGAAAACAAGATCATTTTTAATCATACAAAGTCAGAAAATCATTACAAATTTTGTAGAAATAAATATACATTAAAACTTGTGATACTTTTATAAATATATTCATCAAAAGTTTTTGTAAATGAATAACTAATTTCTTAATAACACTGATGATTTTATGAATTAACATATTTTTGACAATTTAAAATCTAGTTTTCCAGAAATAGTTATTTTTAAATTACTTTCCTTAGTAAAATGAATTCACACACACACACACACACAGCTTAATAAAGGAAGATACAAATTCCTTTTTTATATGAGTAACTATAATTTACTTAGCTTATGTTCACAACAACATGAAAAAGTGAAAATATTAATGAATATTTGTCACTGATAAAAGTATTGATAGAAATATAATGATATTTCAAGTTACATTTTAAGTAGTATTATATCAGTAAATTCACATACCATTACATACATTCGTATACACACGTTTTTAAACTAAAATGATATTGTTTATATCCTATAGTAGTTTTTAATTAAATAATTTAGCAACACTAAAAAATTAAATTCCTTAGCACCAAATTTGTTACGTTTTTATTGCTATATTTAATTAGAACTTCCGATATATATTGGTTGAAGTGTATGATTTATGATATATGACATGTTTCGGTTAAAATATATGATACATTTTATGATATATGATGTACGAGAATAGCAAAATTTTTTAATCTTTTATTATGCATATCATTTAAAAAATAAATTTGCTAATGTTATACAGTTAATATTTTGTGGATAAATGAATACAAGAAGATAAATTCAAATATCTGGAACAATGATATGATATACATTTTTTCAGCAGTCATATGTTATCAAAATCACTAAATATCATTTTAGAATATATATATATATATATATATATATATAAAATGTTATATGAAAAATATTTACAAAACATATTACTGAATTGATTGATTGATTTTGTATTATTAATAAATAACAGAAATGCAAAAACCATTGTTCATTCTAAGTGGAAAAATATCGATGGATAAAATGTTTTATAACTATTATTTATTTAAACCAATGGTTATAGAAAATCTGTTACTCATTTTTGCTTTTTATAGCGTATAGAAGTACAAGTAATTAACCATCGCATTTGTTCATTGTTCTTCGATAATAAATTGAGGTATTTAATTTTTCAAAATTTTCCATAAATTCAAGCTGTTTTGTCGTAACTGTCTTGTCAATTATCTTACTATTAGAACCTGTTATTAAACAGAGATATTTTTTCTAATGCTATTAAGCAAATATTATTTAAGACAATTTCAAAATCCATTCAAAATTTTTCTGCCGCAGTTCTAATAATTTACTTTGAACAACATGCAATTTTAACATGGTAATCGGCTTTACTGTGCAAAAAGCTTAATGCAAGCATTTATGATAGAAAGGATATTTCTGAGTCAAAATATGGATTATTTTATACCCACCTTTACAAGTAATAAATAACTAATATATGTAATTTTTTGTACGATAAAATTTATTTTTATTATATTTCAAATTGTAATTAATAAATTTCTTAAGTATCCATTTATAATATCTAAAACTCCTCCATATTAGTAAACTATTTTTAATGAAAACTATCATAGAAAAAGTTATATTTGAATTATGAATAAACTTTTTAATGAATTAAACTTCAAAATTTCTACCTAAATATTCCCGTCTGCCATAAATCTTATCTAATCCTTATCTTGTATTACAATTTAGATTCTTTTCGATTAAGTCAATAGTATTATATAAAAAATTTCTCCATTAAAGTAAGATTATTTCCAAAAACATTTATACCATAAGCATGTCATTTTTGCATGTTTCTCAAATATAGATCAAAATACCTGTGAAAAGTTTTTCATCTAAATTTATAAATTTAAAAAGAAAAAAACTAGATGCGCAATCTTAATTTAAGTTTATGGACTTCACTAAGCAAAGTTAAAAACAGCCAGTCACTGTTTTATACATAACTGGCTTGTTAAAAAAAGGCCAGTCTAAAGAAGGGTAGACAACATATGATATTCATGTGAAGAAGTGGAAAAAGAAGAAAAATCCCTTTTGAAAGTTGAAGAAATATTAACTGAGAAAATGATGCTAGATTTTCATCACAAACACATTATATTTTACAGAAAACTTTTTTATATTTCAAAGTATTGTCATCATCATAGTTCCAAAAATTTGCTAAATTGGACGAAATTTTCTTCATGCATATTTCAATTTTTCTTTCACAAGATACAAATATATCAACTTTTAATGAATAAGAAGGAGTGATAATAACAACCTGTATTCACGAAAGTAAATTTGTAGATCTTTGAGTAAATAAATGTAATAATAAATCTCTTTATACTACGAAACTCTTTATACTTTTTCACAATAGATGGGAAAATAAATGTGCTTAAAATTGCAGTATGATATTCTGCCAATACTTTTTTTATGTGAAATAAGAATATGATCAATGTATCAAAATATATTGAAGCAGAATAAATTACTTGGTTAATGTTTTGTGCATCTTATATGCTATGGATTTTGAAAACAAGAGAAGTTTTTCAAATGTATCATCCCCAAAAGTTTCGCTTTTATTGGACCACATAGTTACGATTTCATTACTTTAAAAATCTTTTAGATCTTTGTTTTTTAAGTAAAAAAAGCAGTGCATTTTATTCAAAACTAAGGTAACTGAAATTTTATCTACGTAACCATACTTTTTTCATTGCATGAAATAAACTGTAAACTTAATCAATTTAGTTATTATAATATAAATGCAATTTTCTTAATTGGTTGAAAGATTAATTATTTTCTTTTTATATACTATTATCTTTCTTAGGAATATTTCTCAATATGTCGTATATCTACCTAAATATTTCACATAAAAAAAGACAACACGAAGTATTATCTTTCTTATAATGACAACACGAAGTATTATCTTTCTTATAATGACAACACGAAGTATTATCTTTCTTATAATGACAACACGAAGTATTATCTTTCTTAGGAATATTTCTCAGTATGTTTTATATCAATACGAGGTCATATATAAAATATTATTTTTATTGTAAACTTTCTATCTCATGCAATTACATTTATTTGGTTAACTTAAAAATAAAATTACTTAAACTCTAAATAAATATGCCTTTTATTAAGTAACTGGACTTCATCATCGAAGCATTCAATGTCAAAGAGATAACCATATTATAACTTTTTTTGCTGTATTAAATTCACAGTGCTATTTTCTTGATGTATTATTGTGATTCATCTGAAATGTTCAAATGAATTTATGTCTCACAAACACAAAATAATAATGAAATATGATATTTTTACAACACATTTAACACAAGATATACACAAGAGTCTGTGATATGCATTGGCTCGTAAAACTATTTCATTTTTAAGAACCTTACTCAAAACACATATTCAGGTACATAACAAGAAATAATTATTCATGTATGTAGTTTAAGTATTAAAGTCGTTGACAATATAAAAAACAATTCATTTGCCTTAACATTCTTGGAGAAAGAGTACAGTTTATGATAAAAAGAACATTTATTTAGTTTCTGTAGTTCTCAATTGATCCTATATTCTCAATTGATATATATGATTTACGTTTACCGTGACATCATTCACAAACAAGATAACTAAAAAATGATCTATTTTTGTCTTCATTATCACTTTGGTCCTACTTAATAAAATCTTGTTTCTTCTCTCTCTTGAGAATTTTTTCATCAGCAAGGATTATGCTGGCATAGAGAGACAATAAAAACAGGCATCTCTAAGAAGGAGTTACCTTCAGAAAAAGAAATATATATTTCATTGTTTCTCACATTTTAAGTTATTTTAACAATCTGAATTGTATTTAGTACATATATATTTGCAATGTTCACAGGGATAGAGATTTTATTTCATAAGTTAAATGATAATTTACCTTGAAAAGAAGTTTTAATTTATAAAATCTTCATTATAGGATTTCGTAATGTAATAATTTAATGTTTTACATTTCATAAATTATTTTCATTAAAACTGGTTATTTTATCTGCATTAAAACAAAATAACTTATTCGAAAAAATTACAGTAAAAGAAATGTTTTAAAAATAATGAAAAATATCCTTCGAATATTATTTAAATTTAATTTTTAAGAATTGATATATTATCCATGGGAATTATTAATAGTTTAACTTTAAAATGTTTATGAAATTTATTACTCAGCTGATCATGGAAGATAAAATATTAATATTTTTCAACAGAATAATTTACATGTTTATTTTTAAGTTATAATACTTAAGAAATAATATTATGTAATAGTATATATAATTATATAATATAAAACTAACCATGTAAATTCACATTGAAATTTAATAAACTATTTTACTTATTTTACTTATAAATACATAATTGATATATTATTTCATACATAGAAGGCAATTTTAAATATTGTTACGTAAAATGTCTTTTGTTGTGCAAAAATATTTATTTACGAGATTAATTATAGGATTAAAAAATATATACAATTTGTATATTTAAATAATATGACAAAATATTTCATAACTTACAAGACATAAATTTATCTTATGTTTATTTTCAGTGAAATTTTCTTTTTTTAAAACTCTAAAATTATATTTCAGGTTTAATATAATGGAACCAAAAAAAAACATTATAAAGATATTGGACAGCCATAGAGAATTATAATATATTATAGTGTTATACTTAAATAAATTGCATTGTAATTTAGGGAAATAAGAATTGCATAGATATAAATACTTGAATAAGTGGCTAATGTTGAACAAATTAGCAAATAGAGTTTATAAATTACCGAACTTATTGCATTTGCATTTTCTATTATTTAATGAAATAATTTAATTAAAGTAATTACCTTACCTTAGTTTTTTATCTTATTTTCTTGGAATCGATATTTTTTTTTAATATTGCCGCACATTCTATAGAAACAATTCATATTAATATAAAAAGTTTCCATTTGTTTAGTTTACTGATATAATTAGAAATGAAATAATTTTATATATTATTTTAAACATATTACTTTAATTAATGTAAAACGAAATATTGCATTTCCACTTTAACAATGAATTTTATGTAAAACATAAAATTACTTTTATTTTTAATTAATATAAAATAACCACTAGAATTAGTTATTTGTGTAAATATAGATAATTCTTCATAATTTAAAGTACATTCATTTTAAATCTGGTAAAGAATGTAGTGTAGTAAAAACTTTCTTAATTTGTACCCAAAATTAATTTGCTTGTATTGTTTGTTTCATTAAGAAATACTTTTGCCTTAATTAATACTTTTTAATTAGTATGTTAAATTTATAGTCCATATTACAAAACAACTAAATCTAATTCATTTTTATTGTTTAATGTTTTAAATCCATAAAGTGTTATAAATATTCAAATAATAAATAAATACCAGCCATATTTCAATATTCACAAATAATAACAAAATTTTCAAAAATAATAAGATAAACATTTATTTTATTAAGTTATTTTTAATTTCTAAAATATTTTCAATGATTTGGGCACACAATGGAAATTGAAATGAACATTGAATAAAAAAAGAGCACTCGTACAAGAATGATCACATATGTTTTAGAAAAAAAAGCAAAGTTACTATTTCATTTATTATGCAATTTTAACAATTATGCTTTGGATGAAATTAGTTCTGGTGAAACATATTTTCTTTTATTTTAAAACAATTTTATTTTTTAATTTTAAGCTAATATAATTTACTAATTTTTTCTAGATTTTTTTTTTGTTTTCAATTCAAACAAGGATTTGGAAATGAATATATATTTCTATATTGAATATATCAATACAAAAGAATACATTGTTACAATTGAATATTTTGTTAATGTTAAATTTTTTTAAATATTTTTATTTCTGATAAATCTAGTTTAAAAATGATATACTTTAATTTTATCATAGTTGTTTAATATATGATGAAAAAAAATTGAATCAAATATGTATCTTATAAAGAATACTTACAATAAAAGGTAATATTGTATAACTTAATTTTTAAATTTTCGAAAATACTTGAAAAGGAATTTTTTGATTTACACTATATAATGTTTTTTATACATGGTAATAATAATGTATTTTGGATAAAGAATATAAAATTCAATTGAGATTTCTAATTAAAATGATACATTATTTCACTTTTTAGAAATGCGACATTGAAAATATAATAATTAGAATGCCCTTTTTATATAGTAACTGAGTAATATTTTAATACGACTGTATTATTTTTTAATGTTAAGAAACGTCTTAAGATATTTGGGATAGTTAAAAATATTGCATTTGGTAAGCATGAATATTTTAATCCTATATATCTAGAAATTTCAGACGAGACACTGCTTGAAATTTCATCATCCAAAAAACACTCTTAATTAGAAATATTTAGCATATAAAAATTATGTTCACATTATTCCAGATATTATGTACATATTATGTATCTAAGTTATTTTCCAAAGCATAAATGTCATATATGTCGATAATATATGAATCAAAGTATATATAGCAATGCATTTTAAAATTATTCAGTTATAAGATTAAGAAGTAAATCCTTAAGTTTAAAGTAAATTGAATTCTTGAATTTTCAAATACTTAACTTTTTGTGAAATAGCTATAGTTAAATTCTAAAAATATTTTGCATTTTACTTTAAGATATTATCTATATATTTATTTTCCAATTGTTGCTAATTTATGTTATAATTATCATAAATTCAAATCCTCGATTAATTAAGTTTAAATGAGATATACATACATATATATATTAGATATATATAATATATATACATACATATATGTAAATTTCTGAAACTTAATTCATCTATTAAATAATCTGTGTTGTTAATATTATTATTTACTGAACCACTAAAAATTATAACTTTAAGAATATATTTTTAGACACTTATTTTGAATAAAAATATTTTTTACTTTTTATAAAAAAATATTATACAAAGGAAATATATTTTCATGTAAATATATTTTCCACAAAATCCTTAATTTATAAAAACCTATAGAAATGTTTTCAAATACAAATGAGGTTTTATTTTGATTGAACTAGTTTTCACTTTTTAAAAAAATATTTGAAAATAAAAATTACAAAAATAATTTTAAACTACAGCAAGACATATTTAGCATTTAAAATTAAATTTTCTTATAGATTTAATACTTGGGTTTAAAAAAGCCAGCAAAATGACACAAATTTATTACATATGTTATACAAGTTAAGAGCAAATTAATTAAGCAATTAGTTGGAAAATAAACAGCTCAATTTCCTTGGAATGCAAGGTAAAAAAAACTTAGAACTAAACTACATAAACTTAAAGTAAAATATATTTTAAGGTAATATAAAACAATATAATAATAGTTCTGTATCATATATATGATACTGAAGTCATAAAATTTCATATCTAAAATATAATAATCTTTTTCTAATAAGCAATTGCATTTTCAATCTTTATTTTAAAAATAATCCATTAGAAATTTTCAACTCAATTATAAGCTTATATAAGTTAAATTCTTTGTGAGTTATAAGCAGCTTAAAATTAGTATGCATGCAGTTATTAAAAACTGCTAATTACAGACTCACTGCCTTTATGAAACTTTAAATCCTAAATGAGATTAACTAATTAAACCTTTTGGTCACACAGTATATTACACTTTATAATTTTACTTGATATATTAACTTTAGAAATATATTTTGAGAAACTATATTGTAAGACAACTTTTAATTTAAAAATTATTTTCAACAAATCGAAGAAAAATTATATTTGATAAAAGAATAGAATTATTACTTAATTAAAATGTAGAGAATCAAAAAAAATATACTGAACATCAAACATTCTGAATTCCAAGATTTCAAGAGAAAGCAAATATTCATTAATTGCAAAATCAAAATGGAGCATGATTAAGAATCAACATAAAATAAAAAGTAATTTAGTAAAAGAATATAAGATATCTCCAACATTTATCTGTAAGTAAAAATTTATTAGCAGTAATAAGATTCTTCTCTATTAGTTCATTTGAATTCCAATTTTAATTTTTTTGCACATGTATTGAATTAGACAGAAACTTCCTATTTAAAGTGGAATCCAAAACATTAGAAATGTCTATTCTCAAATTGGAAATCAAATCGGTCAATCATTGAACAAGACAAGATTTAAACCATTAGGTTCCAACTGGATTTGGATACTATGGAATTTCCATTATCATAAGACTTTGTTGAAGTAAACATAAATAAATTAAATATAAGTGTCTGAGAATTTTGATTAAAACATTTTTAAAAACTATGTGTAGTATTACATAAAAGGTGTAAAAGATATAAAAGCTTCATATATTTATGAAACTTGTTAGAAGTTGAAACATTATATATCTGCAATAATATTTACCTGTAAGAATATACTGTAAATAAATAAAAAGAAACTTAGTTTTAAGATATTATTTTTTTTCTCCAGATAATAAATGTAATCAATATACAATAAATAATTTCTCAGTATTTGAGTCGTTAACAGTTTTTTCTTCATTAAAATGTGTGTGAGAATAATCTAATAAATTACATTTTATAATCATTGTAATATATTGTTATTTAATGTTTATAGTTTCTGTAATAAGTAATGGGAATTTTTATTAAAGTGCATAGTTTTTTTTTTTTCCCATGAACCACACACAAAAACGTATAAAACACTAATCATAACCAAATTGTCGAACTTACTTCTGAATTCAATGCTCTTTAAATAATTAAAAATGATCCGGCTTAACTTTTATAAATTAATTAATTAGAAATACAAATTTAAGGAAATACTCTCTTAATTTGAAAAATAAAAAGCAATTTCTAATGATGATAGCAATTTCTAATAAGTAAATTCAATAATCATGAACATTTTATCTTAAAACTATTGTATTAAAATAATAACAAAAAAAACAACCAAGATAAATGTTACTTTTAATTTTAATTTATACAGAATTAATATTTTGTAAATTTACATAATTTACGTCATTATTAATTTATATATTTTTAAAACTTACGAATAAATTTCATATGATACAATTGTTTTTGATATAAAATATTTATTATGCGCTTATATAGAATATTCTTTTTTCAGTAAAAACATTCTTAATTGTAATTAAAATTAGAAATAGCTGTATGTTTAATTAATTTAGAAAGACCGGAACTTTTAACAAACTCTAAAAATGTTTTTGTTTGATTCTCTAATTTATGATCGTTCGTAATATACATTTTAACGCATTAAAAATTTTATATTCATTGTTACAAATTATATTAGTTTCTGACATAAATTTGAAATTCTTTTCTTTTATTAATTAATTTCTCAATTTTGTTTCAGGAATAATGTGAAGCAATACACTTTCGAGTATTTTTACATAAATATAAAATGATGATTTATCAAATAAGAATAATCATTTTATTTTAATTAAATATGATTTATTTAATTAAAATAAAACGATTATTTCTTAGGTAATAGAACTATAATAAACATAAACTTTATTCATATATTCGTATATTTATGGTTGTCATTCTTTGCTTTTCCCATTATTGAAAAATTATTTTTACTGATACAAATATTATGATGTTTTAGACGATAAATCTAAATAACATACTTATGTAAAACTTATTAGCTTGCGAAGGAAACACATAATTTATTACAAAGTATAATGATGCAAGCCAAACTGGAAACCAGTGTTCTTAATTTTCTTGATGAGAGTGATAGTTTCCAAAATAAAATTATTGAATATTTGATTTTAGACATATATTCATAGAAAGAAATATTACATGATCTTCTATACTGGAGATCTTATATTACATTATGTTAATTGTAAAAATCGTCATTCGAAAAATACTCTAAATATAAATTTATGATATTTTATTTATTTAATAGAAATTTTTATTTTGTAGTATCTAAACATGCAGAAATGTATTTTTTAAGAAGTTATTTTCTTAGAAAAATGAAATAAAAAAATGTATTTTAAGTTATTCTGATACGGAAATGATAATTTGCTTTATTTTTATTTTTCACAAATTTTAAAATTTAATTACGAATTAAATGATTAATAGCCATTTAAAAATGGTGTTTAATTTTCTATTATTTGCATATTAATTTATAAATCATTTCATGTACATAAATTCAATAAAATTATAGTTTTTTTTTTTTTTTTTTTTTTTTTTTTTTAATAAATTCTATAAATTTATGCAAAAATTTTGTAGTTTACGATTTCAAATAAATCCATTGAATTAAAATACGAAGCTTCAATTTTTAATATTTTTTACCAATTACAAAGATTTGAACCTCGAATGCATAAAATAACATTTTAAATACTGATGAAAATATTTAGCAAGAATTATGCCACAGGCTTTAAAGGGGACGTGTTTAAATGTAAAAACAGTAAATATTATTATTTTGAATCTTTTCTTTGATTTGATGTTTCTTAAGGTTGTTATTTATTATCCAAAAGTTTGATATAGAATTAATTACAAACATTCTTATTTCCTAAAATATTTTGCAGTTGTTTTTTCAACAATGTTCAAGTACTGTCTATTTCAGGTGAATACTTTCATAGTTTAAAGTGGATAAGAAATGAAAAACGATTTGAAATTATAAATTAAGGAGAACAATATATTTGTTTAATGTTAAGATGTAAGCATTTTTATTTTTAATTCATATATCTGATGGTAACACAAGTTTCAAATAAGAGTTTTAAAATAAAAAATAAAAATACAACAATGTAAATAAAACTAAAAAGCTGCAGTGTAACACGAACAAATCTTAAAATTTCTCATTATGAAGCATTTTTACTCTAGGAATTTTTATCATTTGTCTATTATTATAAAATATACATAAAAGTAGATAAATATATCACTGAAAATTAGCATCTTTTTATTAAAAGCATAAAAAGTTTGCAAGATTTCAAAATTCTGTTTTTGAAATTTTTTGAAAAAAATTTACATTATCATACAAGATACAAAATATATCAGAAGTTTTCTCTTTTAATACATATTTATTTAGGTAAGGAAATGAAAAACTTTTCGTTATAGAGTTTTCAATATTTTCCGTAACATAATAATTTCAAAGCAATAACATACACCTGCAACACATTAGAATCTAAAAAAAATATTTAACTTTTCTTATGTATAAATTCTTAGGTAGAATAGTATTAGTTAGTAGTTTACAAAGTAACTTTAAGAATCATAATGCTAGTTAAATTTAACCATCCGAAAACAGCTTGAAAGAAAGATTATACGAAAACATTTTTTGTGTTATTAATTTAATATGAAAATTAATTATTCAGTAAATGCAAAGAAACTAGATTAGAAACGGCCTTTTTAATTCATTGAAATAAGAAACTAAAATTCCCATTGTTAAAACTGAATTATGAGATCACAAAATTAATTTACATAAAAGTTAGAAAACCAATATATGGTTTTTAAAAAAAAATGCTGAATGACGGGAAATATAAATGAATGCCGAAAGAAAGTGCATATATTTTATGACTGACTAAATAAACAGAAAATTAAATTATTAGTTGTCAATTAAATATTATAGATAATATTAATTTTTTTCAAAAAATTCTCTTTTCTATATGTTGAGATAAACGCTCTAAAATCACCATAAAACAAATAATATATTATAAAATTTTACTTATAGGCTTTTGGGTAAACCTTTTTTTTGGCAGTTTTTTGAATCCACGAGGCCACTAAAATGTGAATAAAAAAGTGGAAACCCTAGAACTACTCTAGTTAAAAAACTGAAATGCAAGGTTTGCTAAAAATTAAAATTTATCACCAAATCTTATGCAGACGCAGTGGTTTCCAGTTCTACGTTAAAACCAATCTATCTATATAGGATTGTTGAAAGAATTTATAATCTTCCATTTCTAAATCTTCCAACTTTTTCTTTGCAGTGTGCCAAATATATATATAAATATATATATATATATATATATATATATATATATATATATATATATATATATATATATATATATATATATATATATATATATATATATATATATATATATATATATATATATATATACATATACATATACATATATATATATATACATATACATATATGTATATATATATAATATATATATATATATATTATAGAATCAAGAAACTCGATTATTTTATAAGCTGAATAGTCTAATTTTGCGAATTGCTCTTCATACTTAGTTTATTTATTCGAAGAGTGCCATTTTTATTTTTTCTAAACTTGATTACTCCATTAGTTTAAATATTTGTCTCAAGTTCCATTTCTTCCTCGCATAAACAAACATATATAAAGAACGAATTTTTTCTCGATTGCACATATTTGGTAAAAGCAAAATTTACAATTTTTATATATAATATACATAGTTTTTTCTACTTAATATTGTTAGGTTCCTCTGATCATATTCTCAGGTGCTAGGATTCACATTTTTCCTGGTTTTCAAGAATCAATACTTGTTTTTAGAATTTTCAGTAATCATCAGTAACAACAAAAACATCTATTATTGTATTATACTTAACTACACATATCACACTTTGAAAGAGATTTAGAGATTTTCACTGATTATACGCTATTTCTATTACTATCCACATCATTATTTCTATTTGGTATAAAATTTGTAGACACAAATATTTTATTGTCATTTTACCACACAGAAATTATATTAAGTTGGTTTAATTTATTTTAAAAACACCAGTGAAAAATATTTGGCATTACATGAATTCGATTTTTTTAATTAATGATTAACTATTCAAATTCAACAATCCAACAGCGATTTTATTTCTAAATCAGACATTACATTAAAAGTATAACCTATATGACAAAATGTTTAAACAATGTTTGTTTACGCTATAATATTTTTCCTCATAAATTTCTTATGGAATATTAAATCTGTTTTGAAAGATATTTTCTAATACATATATACTTACTGACTTACATGCATACATACATACATACATATACACCCACGTATATATATATATATACATATATATATATATATATATATATATATATATATATATATATATATATATATATATATATATATATATATATATATATATATATATATATATATATATATATATATATATATATATATATATATGTTCAAAAATTAAGGATAATGCAAGTTCGGGTAAAGAAAGAGATTGTGATTTATTACTTAAAGTCTATTTATTAAACAAATGATATATAGTAAAAACGATGCTATATGTTTGACATCAGTAATAAAAATTAAGATTTTTTTCATATTTCAAAAAAAGAACCTATTTATAAAAACAAATATAGCTTGGTTGCTATGATGATCAGTGCATAGTAGTCAACACGGACAATGAAATACAGGCCATGCATTGCCTAGCATGAGTATCAAATTATCAATCTGATCAAGGGGAATATTACACCATTCATCAAACAATGCTCTCCGAAGTTGAGGTATACACTTGGGATAGGTTGACGGTCTGCAATTCGTCAGCCAAGCGCGTCCCACACATACTTCATTGGATTCAAGTCCAGTGAGAATGCTGGCCATTCCGTAAGGGTGATATCCTCCTAATGAAGGCCTTTGTCTGCAATATTTGCAAAGTGAGGATGGGCATTGTCATCTATAAGCAGAAATTCTGCACCCACGGCGCCCCAAAACATACCTACATGTTATTCTAGAATGACATCCCGATAGATGTGGCCTGTCGTGGTTACATTCTGATAGTGCAGGTTAGTTCTGGAACCCAGAATAATTATACTTCAAACGAGCATTCAAATCACTCGATAACGGTATCCTTGAATGGTGTTGTTTTGGTTGTAACGGGTTCCTGGGCGTCACCAAATTAAAGATCAGCAAGAATCAGACTGAAAGTTAAACCTGGACTCGTCGATAAACATCACAAAAGACAACTGTTGCAGTGTCCACAATGTATGGTCTCCACTCCAGGCTAACCGCAGGTGACAGTGAGTTGCGGTGAGTGTAAAACATCTGATAGGCCTACGAGCATATAGACCAATGTGCTCTAAGCATCTGCTTTGAAATTGTCGTAACTGTAGCTGAAGAGAATTGACAAGATAAGACTGATCCTGTGATCCATTTGTTTCTTTTAGAAGTAACTGCCAAATACCTATCCTCATTCGGCGTTTTAACTCGGAGATGACCTGTGGTGTAACGTTTTCTCATCATCACCATCATATTGGAATCTTTGCCACATCCTGTAGATGACGCTCTGGATGATTTCAAGTTCATCGGATTCTTCCAGCTGGTAATGTCCACTTTCCAGATGGCCGATAATGCGATTACACAAAATATCAATCAAAGGCTTTCTTTGTGCCATAAATATGCGATTATTGCACTAAAAGGCTTTTAAATTGCTTGTGATTAATTTTACTTCTTTGCAACCATTCTTCATATACACCTCTCTTTCATTCTCGTCATTGTGACATACTATTGGTGCCATCTGTTGGTTTCATGCAATTTATATATTATTCTTCAAGATTTGTGTGATAATTTTACATGCACCAGAAATTTTACCCTAAATTTTTGTTTACAGTAGAATTTTTGGGTGCTTCTGAAACATCCGTTGTTTCTGGGCATCTACAAATGTTTCTATAAAAATATTATAAAGATGTATAATATCTATGAAAATATTTCTAATCAATATATCGAGGCACGGACTCAATATAAAAAAATGGCTATACTTTTATATCTCTTTTTTTATAATTACTAATGAAAAAAATGCTTCATCATAATATCATACATTATTAGATGGTTCAAATTTAAACAAAAATCAATATTTTTATTTATTAATTTTGAAAATTATCTATCTATCTATCTACATATCTATATCTATATCTATATATATATATATATATATATATATATATATATATATATATATATATATATATTGAGAATATTATGACTTCGGATGAAAATTGATAACAGTTCTTTTTCAAAACACATAAATAAACCTAGATTATATGTTTAAAAATGCTATGACTCAGAATACAATATTTTTCTCGTATTCTTAAAACATTTTAATTAATATAAAAATGAAAAATAACGACCTAATAAACAAAAGCACAAAACATTAAAAACATTTAAATTATCCTACCGATTATATGAATTCAAATTTAACGTATGTTTAACATTAATTTATACAGTTGAAATAAAAAACATTCTCACACACTTCTACTTACAACAGAGAAATCATAAAATAATAAAATATTATTAAAGGCAACTAAACTGCTTAAGTTTAGACTGAGAAATATATATATATATATATATATATATATATATATATATATATATATATATATATATGTATGTATATGTATGTATGTATGTATGTATGTATGCATGTATGCATGTATGTATGTATGTATGAATGTATTAGATATAGAGGTCAATGTATGTATTTGAAATAGAGATATTTCTTTTATTTCATAACATTTAGAAAATATTTAAATTATGCATACGCATGCGTTCACACATGTACAGTGGTGGCCAAAATTGTGGACACTTTTGGAAATATTTATGTTTTTGAACTTTGTATGTTTATAGAAAGCGTTACGTTTCACAAAATGCAAATTTATATGTATCATTTTGAAAAGAATGTATTACTGAACTCAATTCAAAACACAAAATTCAATTATTTGCAATACAAAAAAAATATACATTAGATAGTGATGATTGCAATGAGTTATCAGTACTTAGAAGAGTACCCTTTACATTTAATTACAGCTTCACATCGACGTTTCATTGAGCTGACAAGAGTTTTAAGCTCTACTTTCGTTATTGCATGATTCCAGGAAACAATTATAGCCTCAATTACTTCCCTTTAATTTGATGGGCGCCTCATTCAGACAAGAGTTTTTAAATGGTGCCACACATTTTCCATGGGATTTAGGTCAAGACTGTTTCCTGACCATGACAACAATTTAATGCTTTTTCTACGAAACCACTCTTTCGATATTTTGGTCGTGTGGGAAGGAGCAGAATCCTGCTGAAAAATAAACGAAGCATTGTTGGGAAAGATATCTCTGATGGAAGGTAGAGGTTTTGGTTCTAGAGCAGTGTCAATGTGTTTTTTGGCATTCAGTGTCTAATCGATCACATGAAGGCGACCAATACCATCTGCTGACATGCATGACCAAATCATAACACTAACTGGGTTCTTCACAATTGCTTGAATGCAGTCAGGATGTAGCTCTTCTCCTATTCTACGTCTTACATATATTCGCCGAATAACGATAGCTTAGATTTATCACTCCATGTAACTTGTGATCACTGGTCATCTGTACAATTAATGTGTTCTTTTGCCCATTGTAGTCTTTTTTTTCTTCGTTGCTGGAAATTAAGATAAGGCATTTTTCGTGGAATTTAACCTCTCAGTCCAACATCTGTTAATCTTCTCCTGATTGTTCTTGAACTGACAGAAACACCAGTATCATTCAGATCAATTCTGATGGCCGCTGATGATATTTTTCTATCTTGGAGATATAGTCTTTTTATTCTTCTGGCATCAATAGATGTGTAGCACCTTTTTTGGCTTTTTTTTCTTTGTTAGTCATTGAATTTGTCTCCTGATATCGTAAACAAAACTTTCGGAGTCCAGAAGTAGCCACTGAAGCACCCATCTGTCCTGCCATTTCAGCATAGGAAAGACCACTTTATTTTAACACAATAATATTACATCTCTTTCTAGGTGTTCAATCTACTCTCTTATTTGATGTCATTGCTTCTTGACTAAATTTTAAAATTTTTTCACAAAAATTCCTACTTGTAATTGCAGTGTATAAGAAACAGGTTTGAAAATTCTTGTCCGATTAAGGCACCCATCAAATAAAATGGAACTAATTGAGGGTATAATTGTTTCCTGACCTCATGTAATAACGAAAGTAGAGTTTAAAACTCTAGTCAGCTCAATGAATCGTCGATGTGAAGCTGTAGTCAAAAATAAAATGTATTCTACTAAGTACTGATAACTCACTGAAATCATCACTATCTAATGTATATCAATGACTATTATTGTTTAACTTTTTTGTATTGCAAATAAATTAAATTTTGTGTTTTGTATTGAATTCAGTAACAAATTCTCTTAAAATGATGTATACAAGTTTGCATTTTGCGAAACGTAACATTTTTTATAAGCATACAAAGTTCAAAAGCATAAACATTTTCACTATTTCCACAAGCAGAAGTGTCCACGATTTTAGTCACCACTGTAGATACATACGTTATATATACATGTATGTATGTATGTAATATATATAATGTAGTGTAATGTATGTATGTAATATATATATATATATATATATATATATATATATATATATACATATATGTGTGTGTATTTGTATTTACGTATACATAGAGACACAGATATCGATTTCTAGTATCCTGGAGACTAAGAGATATTGATATGAAAAGAAAAATGTTTTAGTCACACAATAAAAAGTATACATATATATATTATTCCCTTTCTTGCTTTGAAAAGTGAAAATGCATTACGAAATAATGCATTTGAGTGACAGAAAATATTTTTTTCTGTACATAAGAGTAAAAAAAAATTATTGCAAATCCATTTCTTCAAATATTATTTGAATTCACATTTAATTTTGCAGATGCCTGATTTTTTCTGAATTTCAGATTAATTCTGAAATTTTAAAAACAGCTAATAATTTAGTGCATCTAATAATTTATTCAAATAATTAAACCAAGTATCATTATTCCCTATTCTTTATTTTATTGGGACAGAAATATATAATAATCTATCTTGAAATAATGTTTAAAGTTTCGTTTGTTCATTTAGAAATTAAAGAAAAAACAATCATATTATATGCTTGAATTTTGCTTATAATCTTAATTTTACAATGTTTCATTTAGATTTTTAAAATGTTAACATATTAAGTTAAGCTTTTGTATACAATTCAACAATTTTTCCTGCAAGAATTATACAAAATTTCCCGTATTTGGTCCATTGTAAAACATTTTTTTTTTGAAAAATAAAGTAAAAGTATTTCAAATAAGGTAAATACTCTGTTGCAAAGTAGTAAATGTAATATTATGCATTGAGAATAAAAAACTTATTGTAGAGTATTGTAATGTATATTACCTGTATATTTAAATAGTACTCCAGATTTCATATATATTAACTTTGATAGAGTAATTCATTTACTTGTAAATATGTAAATAGCAATAATAAATCATTTTCATAAAAGAGAATAAATAAATGTAATAAATACAGCGTTTATAAATTAAGGTTTAAATAATATAAATCTAAAAGCTTATGAACATTTTGTAATGAATGTATACGAGTATCATGCATTTGTACTTCTGAAAAAATGCTAACTTTTATCACATCAATTATTTAAAACAAAATAATTAACAGTTTTGGCAAAACTGCATTTTTTAAGAAACTTAAAATTTTTCACCGTAATTGAATTCACACTATAAGAATATACATTGTAATTTTAATGAAATGCTTAGTAGATAAAATTTGGGTTTTTTATCAATTCCTGATACATAAGTTTTATATATAATAAATAAATTAAAAGATATTTAGTCTTTCAAATTATGATACTTATCTGCATTTTGAATTTTTCTGAAAATAATATCTCAATTGTTTAATTCTTGAAATAGCAATTAAACATTTCGAAAACTTCAGTATAGAAGTATAATGTGCAACATAATTTATTTTGCATAGTCTTTATTTTTATTAAATTGATGAAATTTTCTTTTTTTATTTAAATTAAATGAAAAAGAAAATATAAATATATGAGGAAGCGAAATAAAAATCCAATTTTCAAACAAAGCTGCAAATTTGTAAAAAAATAAAGAAGCAGTTTATATGTATAATTTACTAGAACATTTTCTTTCACTGGTATTGTATAGTATGAATCTGAAAATATATTAAACGTTAATTACCGATTACGAATATTATGTGTTTAATAATTCATAGTACATCATTCTTTATCTAAAATTAATGTTATTTTACATACATTTAACGATAGTTTATTTTTTGATAGAAATCTGCAATCAAGTTTTAACAAAGCTTCTCGATGAATGTTAGAGGAAATAATTATATCAACATTTAAAAATGGGTTATATATATATGAGAATGCTGTTTTTAATTCATTTTAATATGAAAAGAGACATTTTTATAAAGCATTTTACAATAATACTTTATAAAAAATTCATTTCACTTCATGTACATTTGTGTGTTTACATATGTCTACAAACGCAAACATATTTCTTTATTTGTTTGTCAAAATTTATAACAACCAAGAAAATCTTAACAAAAAATGTTATTTTTTAGTCTATTTCTTACTTATTTATGATTTACATATTTATTTCTCACATATTTTTTCAATCTATTTCTTACATAATTTTATGTAATGTACAGTTAGATCATAATTTTTATAGCTTTGTACAAATTTTAAAAATAAATTTTCTTTTTTAAATGATATACCTTCTCGTAATTTTAAGCTGTTTAGAAAAAAGCAAGTTGATTTCATAGCGGATAATTAACCTAAAAATATTATTAGACTTATTAGTAAAAATTTTAAAACCTTTAAAGTATTTTAGAATCTTGATTTCATAAAATTAAAACTTATTAGCAAGCACATTTTAACAATTATACTAAATTTCCTTAAATTTATCTGCACAATTTAAGAAAAAACTATATAATTTTTTCTGTTTCTAACACAAATTTATATAAATAGCTATTTTTCAGACAGCCACACTTTTCAAATAAATATAATTCTTAAATTAAAAATTCCTGTAGAATTATTCAGTAAAAAATCGTAACTATTTTACAAAAATAAATGCAAATAAACTCCATAAACCAACATAACATTAATTAGGACTTTCATCACCAAATAAATTTTTAATATTTCATTAATATTCAGGAAAAAATGAAATTAACTTCATTCCAAACGAAATATAAAATAAAAACTTAATTATCTAAACATTCTTACCCATACTGTTATAAATTATAATGAGAAAAAACTAAATGATGCTTCCTCAATGCTAAACATTTTTAATTTTTTCTCTTAATGGGATTTTTTTGTGAACTATGTGATAAATATCAGAGACAAATATAAAATTATATTTGTCTCTGAAGTATTTTATATTCGATATATTCAAATATAAATTCAATAATAAAATATTTATCTTGAACGTCTACAAAAATAAATAAAATGTATAATAATTATATTTAATAGAATTTTAAAAATGTAACAGATATTAAAATATTTTTCTTAACTTAAATGCTTTTCTTTTAAACAAACATTCATATATTTTATAATGATATATTATATATTTATCGTATATATATAATACTCTTTACTTTATCTTATATCTTGCATACATTTGTTTTTGTATATAGTCTAACTTTCATTTGAAAGGATACTATTCTTTTGTGTGTGTGTAATTTTTAATAATTTAATTTTAATTCATTTTTATTATATACAAATTTTTATTATTCATTTAATTTCAAAAAATATTAAGCATTTTTCTGTTGCTAAAATATTTAAATAGTTCTGTGTCAATTAAATTATATTCACATCTAAAAATATGTTTTTTATTCAGATAGATTAATGTAACTCTTAAGTTAGATTCAATAGTTTATTAAAATATAGGATTAGTATAATCTTGATAAGATATGCGTGTGAAAGGAATAATTCTTCATAGCACTACCTATCAAATATTTTATTTTCATGAGATTAGCATGATTACATAATTAAAATATTTTACCTTTGCTTCATTTAAATGAATAGTAATATATTAATAGTTATTTTAAAATTGTTTGCGTATATTTAACTTAAGGTGTATTTCACACTCTCCGACATATAAAACTCAACACCAAAACCAGAAAAATATGCAAATTTAAGGGTTTATAAATGATATGAAATTCATCAGTATTGTTAAGGTTGTATAAGTTTTTTTAACTTAAATATACTATAGATAGACATTTTAAACTTAAAATGTTTGCAGTTATTTGATAGGAGATTTTAAATGAATTTGAATCTCTACAGCCAATTAAATAATTTGTTTTAAATGTAAAGTTCAAATTTTAGTTATGGCTTTTGAAAAAAAAATTTTCTAAATATTGAAATCTTATTTTTTGTAGTTTTGAATTTAATTGATAGCAAACATTTTAAATATGAGCATGGATTTGCAGTAAAATATGATTAAACTAATCAAAATTTAAGAACAAAGCATAGGTTGTAAATATTTTTGAAAATAAACCTAATGAAATTTTCATATAACGTTTCAAAAATATAAGATTTATATTTTAATACCATTCAGAAAATGTTTTATTTTATCATATTTTATATCACTTTTAAATATTTATAAATAAAATGAAAACAGATTTGAAAATTTAACAATGTTGACACACATGCACAAATTTTACAAAGTTTTTAATGTTTATATTTATTTTAGCACTGAAAATTATGCTAATAACTTTGCAAGATAGCATACATTTTAAAATATTTTAACATTATCTCAAATGTGTTAGAGCAAAATTTAGATTAGTCTTATTATTTTACTTGTTATTTAAATATTGTTCATTAAGTTTTTATTATGTCTGTCTATATATTTAATTCATATTCTTGTTGTGTTTTTATTGGATTGTATTTCACTTTTGAAACTATAGCAACAAAAAACCAATGCATTTAAGAATTTAAAATAAGTTTTTATTAAGTTACAATATTATTATTGCTATAAGACTAAATTAAGTGAATCAATTCATTCATATATTTTCAAACGATAATGTGTTACAATTTCATTTCTGAGAATATCTATTTATTGAACATCTGTTATCATTTATATCTTATGCTTACAAAGTGTTCTTACCAATTTTCATTGCACATCAATTAAAAATCTAGCATTATCACGTCTAACAAACCAAAAAATAAATCAAATTAGCTCATTTGTACTTATAAATTCGTTGTATAGATTTAAATTAAAGTAGTACACACTTGAGCCATTTATATTTCTTCAAATATTTCAAAATAGTATTAGACATAATATTTCCTAACTTCAAGATTGCAAACAAACTTAGATAATAAAAATGAGAATGCGTAATCAACTCTCTAGATTTTAATATAGATTAGCAATATCGAAAGCATAATGATTGTGACAAATATTTCCCAATTTATAACAACCGCAGTTATGAGAAAAGCTCCTCAATCACACAGCATAATTTGTGACAATGAAAGAGCCCATTCATGTTTTATTACCTGTTCAATAGGGAAATTATTAAAATGGAGGTAATGGAATGTCTATCAATTGCTTACTATCTTGTAAGGGAAAAGATATTTCAATAACCGTGCATGATATAAATTAGATCATTTGGCTACAGAAAAAGCTAATGTAAATTAAATTAAATAAAGTGAAGTCTATTGTTGACATTTATTTTGAAACATGTTTCGAATATTTTTAAATGTATTTCTAAATTTGAAACTACAATTAGTGAATTCATTATATATAATTTGTTTAAAAAGTGTAATGTTAATATTTTTTAAAGTATTATTGATAAATAATTAGTCAATTTTTTTACAAATCTATATCAATTAATTTGTTTGTGAATTTTATTTGATTGCCATAAAATGATGATTCCCGTTATATTTTCATAAATATATTTAACTAATTTTACTCTAGTGGATTAAATTGGCAACAGCTGTAGTATTAAAATATACATAAAACGACATTCTTATGATATGAAATGGTCATGGATTTGATTGAATAATATTTATTAACTTAATGCTTATAGTAAATCTCGAATGAAAAAATAGCTAGGATATATGCATTTCACATAATGTTGTGTTAGCATTTTGGACATTAAGTGGTCATTAAAAATAATCCCGAGAAAAATATGAGTCAACAAAAATCCTATAATATGGATATTTAAGATTATCCAATTTTATCTAAAATAAAAACTCTCTCCAATAGTAGAATTTATGAGGAATGGTTTAGGAAAGAATTTTGCAATTTTGTTGACTAGAATTAAAAGATAGCTAACTCATTCTAAACTTTAAACTTTATTAAAATTTAAAAAAAAAAATTAAAATTTGCACAACGAGAAAATTGGAATTGAGTCACCTTAAGTGATAAAAACATTTCAACATAGTTTATTCAAATTGCTTATATAGTAAAAATAGCAAAAAATCGGTAACGAAAAAGATGCATACTTGAAACGACATTTCTTAGTTCATAGGCCATTGATCAGTATAAAGTCCACGTAGTAATCACTTAAGGAATGCAAGACATGAAATTATAAGTATAATTGTACTTCAAACTACTGAAAATATTATTCTCAATATTTGAAAATTGAGACAAGCTGTTGGGAGAATACATAAACTTAAAACATTATGCCGGATACGTTTTCAGATCATATTTTAGAAACCAAGGAATCATTTGTTGTTAATTAAACACTGATATGGAATTTAGTGCTTGCACCAATTACTGCCAAATATCAATTTAACAGCATTTTAGCTTCTATCAAAATTTCTAAGATTTTATTATTATTAAATTATTTTACAGCATGACGTAGACTATTATTTTCTCCACAATACCTTTTTCTCAGAATGTTATTGTTGTTCTTCTAATAACAATCGCATTTCTTGATGCAAGGTTTATATTTGTATACATTCAGATAAATGTGTAGGACTTCTAATTTAATTGTATGTATCTCTCCATGGTAAACATATTCTGAATCAAATCAAAATGATGAGCTAAAACCACATTTACCCGACATTAGGATGATGGAGGCTTCTTAAGCACAACATTTTTCGGTCATAACATTGTTCGAAACAAACATTGTTGAAAAAAACAAATATGCATTGTTGTATACATTGTTCGAAAGAATCAATATGGGCTGAGCATTCAAAAAATTGGAATCTAATAATTTTAATGCAAAAATGCAACGACAAGATATTCGGAGAAGAAAATGTATCTGAATCACAATTCCAAAACATAAAAGCAATAATGTTAAATGCATTAAATATAAAAGAAAGTCTTTGAATAGACGAACTCGGGTATATCTCAGGATTCGCATCTAAGCTGTATATTAGTTTTTACTACAAGCATGTCTTGGATTTCACCAGTAGTTGCTGTAATAGTCTCAAAACTTTTAATGTTTATTTCGTAGATAAGAGATTTCCTATTCACAAAGAAACAGTAATCCATACAATATGTAGCAGGCAATTAATTGAGTTAGAAAATCATAGCTAATTTATATTGTATGTACAATATTACGTTCAAATATTTACGTACATAAAAATTGAAGTGGTTGAGATTACATTATACTAATATGATAGGGAGGTATTTAACTTTATTAAACATGTGAGTTATAGAATACATTTAGAACCACTTATCTAAAAAAGACTGACTACATTTAACTTTCTAATGATCACATAATGGATTTACATCTTATTTTTAAAATACCCTCATCCTTTATTTTTGGCCAATAATTTCTGTTTGACTTCCAGTTGAGCTTCATTGTTAGAGTTTCATTCTATTTTTTTTTAAATATTGCTCTAAATTTTCAACCAAATAAGTATTAGGATATCAATTGAAAAAAAAAATTGATCAAATTCTTATAAAGTTCTTTAGAGAAGGATATTTATAAAATGAAAATCATCAACCTATTTCATGAAATATTGCACAACTTTTTAATCTACTTTATTGCAGAATATTATTCGGAAACATTTTAAAACATTTTAAGCATTACTATCTAAATTTATTCTCTTCTAATATAAAAAAAACAAAAGAAGATAGAGAAAAATTTACATCTGTGTAAATATTTTGTAAAACACCATAAATTATAGTTATGTTAATAAAAAAGTTTTAATATATAATTTAAAAATAGAATAATAAATATTTTTTTTAATTTTATTAGATTAAAATATTAAAGGAAAAAATGTTATGCATTTGTATTACTAGTAACATCAGAGAAGATCCAACGCTAAACATAATTTACACAGATAAAAAAAGAAGTAAATAACAGGAAAATTGATAAAATTATTATGGAAAACATATGTGAAAAGAAATTACCGAATGCATATACATCACACAAACACACACAAAATATGCTTAAAATCCAAAAAGTAGCTATAGACATTTTTTTCCAAATATCGATAGAATAATCCTGGGGTTCTTAAGACAAAATTTTTTTATTATTGAAGTGACAAAATGGCAATTTTTTTATTATTGAAAAAAGAAATTTACTTCATAGCATTTTATATTTTAGATTATTTCAACATCTACCTTTTCTAAGTTTTTTAAGGGAAAACAATATTGAAGCGATAAATTATTCAAATCAAAACAATATTTGTATTTAAGGATTACTGCAAGTTGGAAAAAATTCTATATTTTAGAGAATTTCATCATCTATATGTAAAATCCACAAAACATTCATCATTCCAGTTAGATTCAAATATTTTGCTGGTTTTTCTATAGGTTTTATTGTTTGAAATACAAACATGTGTTTCATAAAAGAAAATCTATCAGGTATAAAACAATTTTAACTTTTTATCTCCTTAAACCACGTTTGCATAGTAGCTAAATATAATATACCTAGAAATACCAAATTCTATATTACCTTGATTTGCTAAGAGGCTTTTATTCTGATCTACTTAATGTCCCTGTTATGCGAGAATTATAAGAGTTAAATTTTTGAACACTATATGCCAGAATACGATGCATTTTTGTAGCTTTAACTTCAGCATAAATTTCTGCTTTGTATGGACAAATATGTTTCACTTAACTCTCATTTTATAATCTTAATATTTCTGTCTTTTTTTAAATTTTTATGAGCCGGGCAACATGTCTAGTGGTCAGCGTGCCTGACTACGGATAGGAAGGTCCTGGGTTCGAATCTCGGTTCAGGCATGGGTGCACTTTCTCTCTCCCTCTCTCTTTCATATCTTTGTGCTTTCCTTGGGTGTGGGAATGAAACATGAATGATTATTACCCTATAAACTGGTCCCTATGGCACGTGTGAGGGTGCGATTGTGGCCCGCCCCCGTGGTGCACCCGGAGCAATGGCTCGGCGGCTAAGAGGTCGCAGTTTCTGGCCGGTTCCTTGGGTATCAGGGAAGAATAGATTAAAAGAATATGTTGCAGTTGTAACTGTCTACAATCTGCCATTAGAAAAAAAATTATGATAGTTGTGTATTATGTTTAAGATATAAGAATCTGAATAACACCGCAAAACATTTTTAGCCAAAACAAAGAATATTAAACTTTAAATAATAACTGAAGTGTTAATGTATATGCGGAATTAGAAAAATGAAAAAAATCTACAGATATTTACAAATATTATTGAAGGAAAAGTCTTAATCCCAATAATTGGAATAGACTTAATCTTACATATTTTCTCCATTAGTAAGATTACAAAGATGATTATAGTGGCTTAGAATGTACAGCAAAGTCGCAAATAAATATCAAACTAGCAATATTCAATATATTATTTCCGTAGGATGTAAATTTAACCTCAATCGCAGATAAAATGCAAAATTATTTATTAAGAATTAATGTAATTCAATTACATTCATTTATACAAAATATTTCTCAAGACCTCTGTTTTTGTTTAAGCATATGGATAGTTACAAAAAGTTATTAGACTACGGGAATTACTAGCATTACATTGATTAACTTCAATTTATTTAATGAATAAATTGCAGAATAATATTTAATAGTAGATGGAATGTAGTTAATAATTATTTTAATTTTATGAGAGTTATTGGTTGGTATTGCAATGTTTAAATTTATTAAACAACAATATAATTCACCAAGCATTGAGTTTTAATAAAATATGTTTAATTCTTACACATGAAATAAAATAAAAAGCACAAATGATTGATATTTATTATACATTAAAACACAAATAAAAACTAAAAATACCTGAATTTATAATTTAGAAGCCTGTGAAAATGTGAAAATATTATCGAAAATAAACAAATAAAATGCAATTTAATGAAATAGCTTTCTTTTATATTATTTAAAT